>BSBK01004484.1:1582500-1589563 GCA_027943335.1 Chamaecyparis obtusa
CTATGTACACAACAAAAAAAATAGTATTAAGGGGAAAGAACCAAAATGCATATTCACCACAAAGAGACTAAATCAAGACAATGAAAGAGATTCAGAGAGAGAGAGAGAGAGATGTGTACTTGTTTGTGATTATGAAGGTTGTTCTTGTTGAGCTTGTGATGACCCTTCTCCAACTTCTGAAGGTTGTGCTTGTTGAGCTTGTGATGACCCTTCTCCAACTTCAGAAGCTTGTGCTTCTTAAGCATTTCCTACATATGAAGATAAAATTATTAAATGAAAGTACAAATGAAATTTCCTATGTATAGAGTCCTATTAATCATAAGATAAGTCCCAATACGTCATATAACCTATCATAGGTCCTAATAGGTCTAATTAGGTCATAATAGGTTTAATTGAGTATAATTAGGTCCTAATAGGTCTAATTTGGCCTAATTAGGTCGTAATAGATCTAATTGGGTCTAATTAGGTGCTAATAGGTCTTAAGGGGTCATATAACCTATCATAGGTCCTAATAGGTCTAATTAGGTATAATTAGGTCCTAATAGGTGATATTAGGTCCGCATAGGTCTAATTGGGTCTAATTAAGTCCTAATATGTCTAATTGGGTATAATTAGGTGTTAATAGGTCTTAAGGGGTCATATTACTAATAGTGGGTCTAATGGGGTCTTAAGGGGTCATATAATCTATCATAGGTCCTAATAGGTCTAATTAGGTCATAATAGGTTTAATTGGGCATAATAGGTCTAATTGGGTCTAATTAGGTCCTAATAGGTCTAATTGGGTCTAATTAGATGCTAATAGGTCTTAAGGGGTCATATTACTCATAGTGGGTCTAATGGGGTCTTAAGGGGTCATATAACCTATCATAGGTTTCTAATAGGTCTAATTAGGTCATAATAGGTATAATTGGGTATAATTAGGTCCTAATAGGTCTAATTGGGTCTAATTAGGTGCTAATAGGTCTTAAGGGGTCATATTACTCATAGTGGGTCTAATGGGGTCTTAAGGGGTCATATAACCTATCATAGGTCCTAATAGGTCTAATTAGGTCATAATAGGTTTAATTTGGTATAATTAGGTCCTAATAGGTCTAATTGGGTCTAATTAGGTCCTATAGGTCTAATTAGGTGCTAATAGGTCTTAAGGGGTCATATTACTCATAGTGGGTCTAATGGGGTCTTAAGGGGTCATATAACCTATCATAGGTCCTAATTGGGTCTAATTAGGTCATAATAGGTTTGATTGGGTATACTTAGGTCCTAATAGGTATAATTAGGTCTAATTATGTCCTAATAGGCCTAATTGGGTCTAATTAGGTACCAATAGGTCTTAAGGGGTCATATTACTCATAGTAGGTCTAATGGCATCTTAAGGGATCATATAACCTATCATAGGTCCTAATAGGCATAATTAGGTCATAATAGGTTTAATTGGGTATAATTAGGTTCCAATAGGTCTAATTGGGTCTAATTAGGTCTAATAGGTCTAATTGGGTCTTATTATGTGCTAATAGGTCTTAAGGGGTCATATTACTAATAGTGGGTCTAATGGGGTCTTAAGGGGTCATATAACCTATCATAGGTCCTAATAGGTCTAATTAGGTCATAATAGGTTTAATTGGGTATAACTATGTCCTAATAGGTCTAATTGGGTCTAATTAGGTCCTAATAGGTCTAATTGGGTCTTTTTTAGGTGCTAATAGGTCTTAAGGGGTCATATTACTCATAATCGGTCTAATGGGGTCTTAAGGGGTCATGTAACCTATCATAGGTCCTAATAGGTCTTATAGGTCTAATTAGGCCCTAATATGTCTAATTGGGTCTAATTAGGTCCTAATAGGTTTTAAGGGGTCATATTACCTATCAAAGGTCTTAATAGACTTAGATAACTAGGTATAATTAGGTTCTAATAGGTCTAATTAGGTCCTAATAGGTCTAATTGGGTCTTAAGACATCATATTAATCATATTGGGTCTAATTAGGTCTTAAGGGGTCATAGTATGAGCATGTTAGGTGTTAATTAGTCTAATTAGATTTAATTACACCTAGAAGGGGTCCTATTACTCGTATTAGGTAGATAATTAGGGTTTATTAGGACTAATTTGGTCTAAGGGGTCCTATTAAGTTCATAAATAGGCCCCTAATTAGGTGCTATTACTATTCAAAAATTTGTTCCTATTACTCACATGTATTAGGTACATTAATTAGTATAATTAGGTATTGTTAGGTCTTATTAGGGTTTAATTAGTCTAATTAGGCCTTAGCGGTTATATTATCCATATTATACCTCATAATAGATCTAATTATACCTAAGGGGTCATATTGCTCATATTAGGTGTACTAGTAGGTCTATTACTCATATTAGTTGTTAATTAGTCTTATTAAAGGTCTAATTAGGTCTTAAATTACTTATGTTAATTAGTCAAGTATTAGGTCTTAAGGGGTACTCTTATGTCTTATACTAAATTTAACAATTTAGGTCATAATAGGTCATCTATTATATCTAATTAGGTCCTTAAGGGGTCCTATTACTCGTATTAGGTATACTTAGGACTAGTTACATGTCTTATTAGGTGTTAATTAGTCTTATTAGGTCTACTAGGTCTAATTACGTCTAAGGCCCATCCTATTAATGATATTAGATCCTTATTTGGGTCTTATTACTCATATTAGGTCCTAATAGGTTTAACATTAGGTATTAAGGGGTTACAATATTCACATTAGGTTTAATTAGGTATATAATTATGTCTTATTAGTTTTATCTATGTCTTATTAGGTCTAATTAGTCTTATTAAGTCTAATTAGGTCTTCTTTATCAAATTAGGTCTAATTAGGTATTGCAATATCATGCTTACATGTTTCATTAAGACAAGTCCTAACCGTCAACTTAAAATATCCAGAGAGAGGACATACCTTATTTCCTACGATAATATCTTTCTTGTGCTTCTTCACATAGTCTTTGTAACAATGTACCCTCTCTACCATGCTTAAAGTAAAAAAAATGCATGCAATAAGGAGGGTATGTATGCCCCCCTCCAAGATGGAAAAAATAAGTACTATTTTGTCATCTCAAGGAAATGATTACAAGGATAAAGTAGTTTTAACACTAAGATAGTATCCACAAGCAACACCCAGTCCAAACCAAAGAGGTCACAATTACTATGAGGTCATGGAAGGGACATATGCAAAGAGATACCATGAAATAAATTTAAAATGGATTCTTGTGAAGGATGACATAGTGTTAGTCTCCAAGGTAAGGGATTTATTTACCATGGAAACCCAATGGTGAACAATGAAAAAAGTTATGATCAAAGAGGCACATCCTTAATGAAACCAACATCTTTGTGTAAGATTGGATATCACATGATATACAAATGTCTCTTAACCAAGGGAAAAGTGGATCATTGAACAGGATGAGAGAGATTGATATAATACCCTTTCCCCCAAATGTGGAGACAAGGAGAAATAGGACATATTATGCTACTTGCAAAGTATGATCATACCATGCATGGCAACTAACTCCCAAGGAATAGGCTAACAATGTTACAAAGTGTGGAGTAACATAATAGGGAGTTACATTTTATTCAAATAAATCAAGATTGAAAAATAACTCATTATGACATGATATGTGAATAACATCGTTATCAATGAGATGTTTAATGTTGTAGTGTAAGGCTTGACATTCATTAGTATAATGGTCATGATATCGGTGATGCATGTAGAAAGGAAGATTCATAAGATTTTGACTATGCTTCTTTTATTGTTTAGGCCTAGTAATCACCTTAGTACAAAGAAGGTTAGGAAAAATGACTTCTTGATTAAAGGTAGATATAGATAAAGGAGAGGATGTGGACAAAGAAGGAGACTCGAAACCAAATTCTTAAATAGATTTATCACTATTCTCAACACTTTGTTGTAGACATCCTAAACCGTGTTTAAAATTATGAGTTGAATTATTTTGAGAATCAGGTTGAATTAATGGCACACTAGGTTCCTTGAAGGATCATATGTTTTCATTAGGAAGTTTGTATTCACCTACAAAAGATGGTGTAAATTCTAATGACCCCCAATAATCATCTAAAAGGGAAGTTGTAGGAGAAGATGTATTGTGTTTAAATGTTGTAGGGATAGAAAAAGAATCAGATTCAGTTCGTAAGCAATTATTAGGTCTATCCTCAGCAAGAAGTGTGTGTACATTGTGTTTTTATAGATGAACTTAACTTTGCAATGAATATTTGAAGGAACATCATGCATGGCATGTAACCATGGCCTCTCTAAGAGAATATTATAACTAAGAGGATCGGGCATGAGATTAATTAGTGTGGTTAAAATAACATGACCTACCTGAATAGTAAAAGAAATTAACACCCAATGATTGTTTAGGGACATTGTCAAAGCCACAGATAGGAATATAATTAGGTTTGATAGTTGAAAGATCAACCTTGATTTCATGCAACATGTCAATTCTACAAACATTAAGTCCTGAACCATTATCAATTAAAGTTTTACAAATGAGATTATCATTGATAAGGAAAGCTACCATAAGGGAATCATGTTGATCTTGAACTTCTTTAGAAGGTAAATCATCTTGAGTAAACACAATTTGAGCTGGGAAAATAGTAGGAACAATTAGATTAGTAGATTGACAATAGGCATGAGCAACTACATGATATTTCTTAATAAACTCCAAAGGACTCCTAGATTTTCCTTTCACAATGATAATTGGCTTAGTTGGAGTTTGAAAAGAACTTGTTTTATTATATCCTTTAACCATAATCATAGGTGTAGTGGAAGTTGGAGAAGAATGTTGAGGATAACCCTTAATAGTAACCACAAGTTTGTTAGGTGTTTGGAATGAATTCGATTGAGTGCATCCTTTGACAATTATCATAGGCTTATTGACAAGCATAGATGGATCATGAATAATAACATTGACTTGATCAAGATCTTGATTCTTCATGGGTTCATCACTAGAAGGGAGAGCATTAAGGAAATTAGTAATGATATGATCCTATTTTTGCAAGGTATCCTTGTGATTAGAACAATCTTTAGATTAGAAACTAGGGACATCCATTAATGCTTCATCTCTAGAACGAGTATCAAATGAAGGTAAGGTCATATTAAGAAAGGTGTTTATAATGTCCTCCTCTTTCTCTAAAATATCCTTATAATAGGGGTATGTTTTAGGAGAAGGGTCATTGTCATATATGAATATGTCAGCTCTAGATAGAGTAGAAGAAATGTCAACCATTATATCATCTTCATTTATGAAGGTTTCTTCATGAGGAAGAGATTAATCAATGTCATTATCCAAGGGTTCATCCCAAATAGGAGACTCATCAAGGATATGAACATCATTATGAATAAATAACACTTTAGGAGAGGAATAATCATGACTAACTAGAGCTTGATTTCTAGAAGGAAAGGGGGTGGGAAGGAAATTAGGATAAAGTATCCTTATCTTGCACCAAAATGTCTTCACGAGGGAGATACATTTTAGGAGAAGGGTCAACATCATCTTTCAAGATCTCACCCTTTGGCGGAAGATATTTGAAGAAATGTTAATAGACTCTTCTTGTGCTAAAATGTTCTCATGGGTGGGGTTGGTTTTGGGAGAGGGAATATTGTGGTTATGGATAAAATTAAGAGCTAAGCTATTATCATATGCATGAAAGGAAATATATTGAAATTCTTGAAAGAAACTTGAAATTGAACTAGTAAATGATGATAACAACTCCATTCATGAAAATGCAATTTTGTGTTTTATTATTATTTTGAAACATGTAATCATGAAGATGAATTGCAATAATGCAATGGATCTATGTATACATAATGTAGAAAATGTATAATGTAAAAAATGATTAATACAATGCATACAAGATAGATCTAACTAACAACTGAAAGGATGAATTCAAAAAAGATAGATCCTAATGTAATGTGATGCACTAAATGACCATTTTTTTTTCTTTTCCGTATTTGAATGACGAACACATGCAAGATCTGACTAACCAACACAAAATGTATAATGCATGAAAGGTGTGGGCTCACCAAAATGTAAAATATAAAATGGTGAGCAATGCTAGGATGTATATCACTCACCAAATCATATTGTGCATTGGAATACAAACCCACCCTTAAAAAATCTTATTAGCACAACCCAAAAAGGATAAAGGGGCGCTAATGCAAGATCTAGGTAAAGGGAGGATTTGGGTATTCCTTATTGAATAAAGTGTGATTATGATATGTAAAAGGAATGAATGAGACTTATTCTATGACAAAGAAAATGATTTGTTAGAAGGATATGATATCATATCTTATGCATGAAAGTAAGTGCAAGAGGAAAATAAGAAGAATGAACTCACCTTAAAGCTAGGAGGGAACAAGTGAACTTTATATCTGGATTTGACTATCACAGAGCTATCGAAAATAGAAATGGTTATGGATCTTAAATTTTGGTGCTTGTATCTTCCAACTATGAAAATTACAAATTCCTAGAACTGTGCCAACTCAAGTCGGCCTTGTCCAAGAAAGTCATTCTTGTCCTAGAGACTCCAAATCCGGTAAATTCTATGAAGAATCAGTCACTAGCTCTGTAAATCTTAAAATCTGAATACGAGACTGCACCACCTATTCATGCACACAAGAAAGAAGGGGAAATTATTGTGGATAGGGGCTTGCCTTGGTCAAGCCCATGTATAGAAATGAACCTTAAAATGAAATTGAAGTTTCATAAAGAAATGTAATCTAGATTTGAAATAGAAATCACCTTATACCTCAATGATTCAATACCTTTTTAAAGATGATCACAAGTATTGACACAATAGCTCAAACTCAAGAAAAAACCCAATAGGAAATCATGAAACCAAACCCTTTAATGATGAATGTTGTAGTTTCCACAATGTTGGAATGAGGAAGAAAGTGAAGAAGATTAAGAAGACTTGAAATGCTTGATTGTTTCCTTGCACTTGAATCTCTTGAATGCACAATAGCTTTCTTTCATGAAGATAACTTGCACAATAATGGATTTCTAATAGATGTAATCATGAATTGTAGGTGTGTAATG
>BSBK01004485.1:602500-773018 GCA_027943335.1 Chamaecyparis obtusa
TGTGATAGCTTGCTGGAAAGCTCTTGACGAAAATCTCCAAGTCCAACACGGAAATGCCAAGAATACTGAGCCCTGCTGACTTACTATAAATAGTAAGTATTCGGAAACCCTGCGGAAACTACTCTGATTGGCCTGAAACTAGAATTACCTAGGCCAAATATCACAATGACCCATGTAAAGCCCTAGTTAGCCAACCAGACCAGGATAAAACGGCTAACGATGCAACAAGAAATAATGTGCCTGAAAAAGGGGGCATTACAATCATCCCTTCCCGGAGATCGCTTGCCCTCAAGCAGTCTGTACCTGCATTCTGTGGCCAAAATGCCTGGATCCCATATCCACCTCAAAGAATTTGCCCCACTCGGCTGCTGTGCTATCTTGACAAAAACTTGGCCAGTAAGGTGAAGCCATTCATTACTCCCCCAAAACATCATTGCATCAGTCATACCAATACTCGGATCCCAAACGATCAGGCTAACACAATCACCAAATATGAGTGAATCGAGAAGTCTCAAGATGCAATCAATACTAGACATCCCTCGATCAGTAAGAGGTAACACAAGGAAAAACATATCACCCATCATATAATAAGACACGACTGTCCATCCTGAACTACTAATGTAGGAACAAAATTGCTCAATAGCTGAACTCACCCCGTCACTCCAGTCTGGTGACCAAGACTCATCTCTAGTAATTGGACTTGAGTCCCAAATATTGCAATCAATATCATCCTCGTCATGGGGATTGGAAATATCTTCCTCATCTAGCTCAAAAAAGGGACTATCAAATGCTAAATCAACATCCACCTCAAACAAGAAATTGTCAACCGACTGAAAGTTATCCAGCTCATAAAGAAGTTTTGGATGATCCAAAGATTTGTTATTTGATCTTTTGGGACAGCTATCCAAGACATAAGTTTGTTGTATGCTATCAAGTTCCTGAATCACCTCTTGAAAGAATTCAGACCTTCCTTTGTCGACTTGTTCCCTGTACTGACTAGTGGCAAAAATCTGATTTCTTGCTTCTTGAAGAGCAATATGTGTGTGCTCCAATGTTTCCTAAGCAACATTAAGCTCTCTATTGAGCTTATTAACCTCATCCTCCTTTTCCCTCAACTGCTCAGCATATTTTTCAGTGACTTGTAACAGGTAGTCGCGATTTGAAAGTAAACATAGATATTCTGATTTCCAAACCTCAAAAGCTGTTTTGACCCCCTGCAAATCAGCAATATAAGATCCACTCCTTATACCACTTTACCCCTTTTCCATTTGAGCCTCCTTGTAGAGATCCTCAATAATCCCGTGAGTGCTATCATGATGTACAAGAGCTGCAACAACGGCATCGTCATTAACTTTCAGTTGATTCTTCAAAGCATGCTTCTCATCATTGTCATTTTGGAATGCATTGTCTGATTGGTCATCTAAATCAGCATTATGCATAAGTGAGGTGTTGCTATAGAAATCACACGATTCCTCATTACATGAATTGCTTAAGGCATTCAACTGGTTGTCACAGCCTTTAACCATAATTTTGTCAATCTCAGCTTCTAAGTCACCAAAGTAGAGCTTTGAACACTCTTCACCTGTGATGATTGATTCTTCCCCCACACTAACCATCTTGGCTAATTGGAAACTCTTTTCCTTTGGATCTTCACCACGTCCTGAAAGAGATGTATTCAAAGCTATATTTTCATTACCACTTGGCTGCAATATATCTTCTCCCTGATTAATACTGCAAACATGTTCATGTGACCAGTCCTCTTGGCATATAAAACAAATCTGTCATTTTCTCATTTGGTTCTTGCTCATTTCAGGAGATCCTACAACCTGTATGCCTATTGATATTTGCTGATTTTCAGTCAATAAATCTTTGAATCGTTCAACCTGATGCTTAATCAATTCAGCTGAGAGTTCATATGCCATGGGTGAGGTCTTTTGTTCTCCTCTCCAGATTGCCAACAAATCTGATTGCAATTGTTTACATATGTCATTATTCTCATCTAAGATCAAGGACATGATAATTTTTATGCAAGCCTTCACATTGTCTAGATGATGCTTCCTGAAATTACTTAGGAGGCACTGAAGTAACTGTTGAATCATCTTATCACAACTGAGATTCAACATGTGAATAAAAATTCTAGTTCTTGCCATTAATTCAAAGAATTTTGCCTGCTTGCCAAAGGTAGGACCTTTGTCATTATTTAGTCCACCTAAACTGTCCACAATCAGTTGTAATACATGCTTCCAAATGTTATTGGTATAAGGTGTAATAGGGGATGTAATCTGTGTGACCTCACTAAGACATGAGGCGACTGCAATCCTAACGTCTTAATGTGGATGTTCCATAAACTTGCGTTGGACCAAAGAAACCATTGAGGGTTGCAAATCGCAATTGAAGAGCCTACAATCAGACTTGTCTATCCTAGACAGATATGAATCTATTTCTTCTAATCTGGCAAGCAGAACTCCCATGACTTTCATATTCTCCAATTGCCATCCAAGGCAATATAATTCATTCCCTATTTCAATTTCTTTCTGCCAGTCCCTTAAATGTTCACCCTTGAACGTGTCATTGAATTCCTTTGAGAACACCTTCCCATTCAGATTTTCCATTGCCTAAATTTTCTGATTTGTTACACAATCAACCGTTTAGCAACCAATGCGTGTTACTGAGAACTGCCGTCCCTGCTAAAGTAAGAAGGGTAGATGAATAGGACTGCTTCACTTGCCTATGATTCTGCCCAATTATAGAATGTCTTTCCTACTGTTGGGACAAGATTTCACTGTTGCAAGTCACCTACTGGATTTTGTACCACACAATGTGCTTTCAATAAAAGATTCAGATTATTAGACAACCATGTGCCTGCAGGTGTATCATTGATTCGACATCTGATAATGTTTGCAAGAATTCTGATTTGTAATATCCTATGCTATTCTGATATAAAATTTAAACCATCCTGCTACAGGTGTTTTGGTTTCTTGATGCGGTTTGTTTTCGTAATGCCAAATATGTTCGAGAGATGTGTGTGGTATAATATTCAGTTTATTCAAGAAGTATGAGCAATGATGCAATATAAATAAACTATACTCTTTTTAATCCAACTTCCACTATGCAAAAGGTATTTAATTAATCTCTGAGACAATACAAAATGAAAGAGAGTCATGGTGGGCCAACCTAGCTCAATCGCTGTGTGTTTCAATGGCTACCATAATGATTCCAACACCATATAGTATCACCCGGAGAAGGTGGGAAGCTGCTTAGAAGCCAAATCGATGAGTGTCAGCTCGAGTAGCCAGCAGAATATATAGGACTGTCAAACCTTGCAGCAGTGTTAGGAAGTGGAATCCAACATGCATTCTACTTAGCTGCGCCTAGAATACACCCCTCAGGTGATGCCGTGAGTGCTCAAAGATGTCTCGCGCTGTATCAAGACACACTTGAAAAGCCACTACACTCAGCGCACACACCCTGCCTTATGTGAATGGTGACTGGTCCTCTACGCTTAGCCTATGCACATTGCCTTGTGCGAATGGAGATTGCGCAAGTAGGGTGGGCGGGAGTTACTATGTATGATACGAGGACCCACGGTTCAAGGCGACACCCCTTCACATGCCGGTCTGTGCTTGCTGAAGGTAACACTGATGCTGGGGACATAGTCCGGGTCAAATATCCCGTGTGGCTAAGTGTAGGATGGAGTTATCAAGCTCCTTCAATGTGTATCAGCCTCCTTAATATGCAAGACCAAAACGCAACCTTCTGGTTATTGCGCTTTGCCCAACAAGTATCCTACCACTATATTCGACCGATGCCACTGTTTGGGTTTCTTTATCACTAAGGTATCACATCAGGGATTTCAATGCATCCAAGAAGACTTCTTAAACACAGTGCTGAATATGAAAGATCCTCTTCTTACCACTGAAATACCAGACTCAAATTGAGCCCTCCTCAAGTAACTTAACTGTCTCTGTAAATGATGCTGCTCATAATAGTTTTGCATAGCATCTCGCCGCATAAGGAAATATTATACTATAGTTTCTATTTAATCCAATACTCCTTGTGTGTAACGTGCTGCTCAATGCCCAACTAGCGACCACTGCAAAATCTGGTGCCGTGAATATTACCAAGTGTCAGTTTACACTCCAGTGATTTGTATTGCAAAGGCAAGATACACTTCAGCTGTAACGAAAACTCTTAGGAATGTGAAATGGCTTCAGCATATCCGACTCCACAGATACGGAAATACTAAACCATTTTCAAACTTCATAAAGTCACAAGTATTTTGTATGCCAGAAATTCAGAATTAAATCAGAAATCCGGTCAAACGCTGAGGAGGAAATAGCCACGCAGGAAGACTCTATTCACAATTAAATGGTCAAGTTTGTCTATATATTTTAGATAGCCACCTCAAACTTAATAAAACATTACAAATTTCTTCATAATATTTCCCCCGGCCGCCTTAGTCTTCACGACAAATAAATACGGCACAAATATTTCAACAAACTATAGAGCAAACCTATATTTTATTCACTTTATATTTCTCGGGCCCCACTACAAAGGACTCGCCTGCAAATGTATCTTGGTCTACGATAAGTATCCCAAAAGAAAAATTTAGGGTTTGACAATCAAATGTTTATTAATAGTACACTTTCTTGAGCGAATATTAAACCTTAGTGATGTCATGCTCACGCCACTAATAATTTGACCCCACAATAATCTAAATCTGTAGCTTATTATAAGCTTCAATATAATCTATTCGCTCCAGCACTATCACAAATTTCAGACTTTATAAAATATTAGTGGACCATTTCCGCAATGAGTCTATATAAATCCACTTTGATAACACATCTTCAAGCAACAAGTTTTATGTTGTAGACCTATCAAATTTTCATTCGTACAAAATAAAAGAACTCTATTTACCAAATCTGATACAGAGGTAAAATATCAATTTGAATGTATTTTCCTAGTAAACTTACAAAACCCTTCTGAATATATTTGTTACTCAAGAAACCTCACAGGTTGGCAAGAAAACCAGCTCTGATACCACTGTAGTATCCCCAATGGATATTTTTCCCAATATTTCTCATAGACGTCTTAGAAATTTAAAAAATACTTGCATGCAATAAATTATCGATTCAACAAAAATAAACTAGGAATATGCTGCAATAAAATCCTCAGAAAATGTTATTGCATTATACAACAACAATACAACAACAATGGAATTACAAACAATCCAATCTGAAATACAGTATGCAACAGCGAGATCGGATAACATGAACGTGGAAATGCAATGGTGAACTTTGCTGCGAATCCATCTCAGAGATGAGTTGGGTTTCCGTCCAATCCACCGAGAAAGCTTGAAGGTTTCCGTCCTCAGGTTTCAGAATCGAAATTTGGAAGCTTCCTGGATTCTCCAAGAGAAGATAAATTCATAAAACTAAGCATATCCAAATGAGCCTCTATTTCCTCCTTAAAAGCAACAAGCTGTGACTCTTCAATTTTCCTTTCTCTGTCCTTTCATATTTCCACTTGTGTCTCAATTTAAGCACTGTAAATTAATATGTCCATATAATAAGAAAGTGGCATAATGATAAACCATGAAATCTTTTGGCCTTAAAATGGATGACCAGATGAACTCGGAAGTAGAAATGTGATAGCTTGCCGGAAAGCTCTCGGCAAAAAGCTCCAAGTCCAACATGGAAATGCCAAGAATACTGAGCCCTGCTGACTTACTATAAATAGTAAGTATCCGGAAACCTTGAGGAAACTACTTTGATTGGCCTAAAACTGGAATTACCTAGGCCAAATATCACACTGACCCATGTAAAGCCCTGGTTAGCCCATCGGACCAGGATAAAATGGCTAACGACGTAGGAAGTAATAATGTGCCCAAAAAAGGGGACGTTACAACCAAACAAGGCATCCAAAGAAGGCTCTTCATTGCAAATGACCATAAGCCTCGCATTGCCACGACAGAAGTTGAAAGGAAACCAATTTTGGCTGCAATGATTTTCCTCCAACTTGGGTGCACAATCTTGTAGGATAAATTTACATTACATTAAATGTATTAAATGGCAGAAAACCTAGAGACACACGTTGCCTCTTCCAAGCCCCCACTTGGAGAAGCCCAATGGTCATTCATTTGTCCACTTCTTAAGTCATTGATTATCCCATTATAGGCATCCACATGTTAGGAAAACAATATTATATAATTGTGTATATGATTCACTTTACTACTATTAGTGGGAACCCATCACCCCTTATGATTGTATTTCAGACAATCGTAAGAATAAATATTAAAAATGTATTCTCCCAATACACCCTAAGTGCCTTAACACACTCTCCAAGGATGTTGGAACCATTTTATAGGATTTACAAGGTAGGCACCTTAATCCTAACATTTTTCCACTTGACATCCCTGTTTTTCTTATTGCTGGTCTGAATCTTCTGAGTTTGTTTTTGAGTGCTTTGGTTTGGTTTTTATGAGTTTTCAATGTGTAGATGTTTATGCCATTATATGGAGCAATTATAGAAATATTTAACATAAGAAATAACAACAAATATATAGACTAGAACTGAAATCAGAAGTCTGATATAGTTTTGAATAGCAAGGTTTCCTTTTTGCATTCAACGAGTTTCAATACAATGACATACTCGATTGTTGCCTTCAATGTAATAGGCACCCTCGGTCTAGTTTTTGTTTTTGGTCTTGAGTTGATATAGATATAATAATGAAATTTATTCAACAAGGCACACAACTGATAACTAATAATTGAAAAGATAATGCAAACAGCTGCTTAACCGATTCAACAATAAACTAATTCACCCAAACTTGATAGTTCTTTCATATAAAAGAAGACTGATCATTATAATAATGAAATATATTCAACAAGGCACACAACTGATAACTAATAATTGAAAAGATAATGCAAACAGCTACACAACCAATTCAACAATAAACTAATTCACCCAAATTTGATAGTTCTTTCATATAACAAAGAAGATTGATCATTCACTTGAGCATTCAGTAGAACTCTGATTTTGTAAACATACCCAAAGGACAAAGATTGATATGTTTGATTACAATCACTTTGACATACCCATTTACAGCTAGGGCACGATTTGGAATGACGGGTTGTAAGTCTGCAATTCCAAGCTATCCAATCCTAGAGGTCTCCTTTCAGCAGAGAACTAGTACAGCCAACAATGAATGAGTATGAGAGCTGTAACCACGAGTTTCCAGAACTCAGAAATGTCCTTCCAAATTCAGTTCGAACCTCCTCTATGGATCCCAAAACTCATCTTCAGCTTCTAACTGGGTGTTGGCCTGCCTGAAGTGTACGACCCAACAGATAAAATACAACAGAAACTAATGAATCTGTCAATACTTATTAAGAATCGCCTGTGATGTCTTCAACAATTGATTGAACCCTTAGCTGAAAATTTGAAACTTGATCGAACCGTCCTTAGCTGAAATCTAAAACTTGTAAGATCTATGTGACTCTTAGAACAAATTGCTCAATGATTCTCTTGACTGTGTCTTTCAACAATAAAGAGAATGTCATTCATGAGGGATTTTGTTCTCACAAACTCTTCGAAGAAGAACTTTTCAAATTTCATAAGTTTTCTTACTCAATCTAGCCTGCTTAGTGAGCTCTTGGAAGTTTTCTTACCAATGTGGGATAAATAAACATTACTCCCCATTTACATTTTATGTCTTCAATGTGTTATTAAATAAGGGGACCTTTATTATTTAAATATTTCCCTCTTAACTATAGTGGACTTTATAATCTAACTTTATTAATGCATAAATGAATCATATCAATGATATTAAAATCTCTTGATAATATTAACCATTAACCATCAACATGACACTGTCACTAAAGATCTTTACCCTATGGATGAGCCCAACTGGCTCTCAATTACAAACTGGCTTCTTTCCCAATTTAATTTGCAATTTTTGTATTTTTAAACATAAATACTTTTTCTTTGAATTTTCTCAACATAAGACATAATAGCAACAATAATTTTTAATTCCAAATGCTCACAAGATTTAATTCAAATTTGCAATAATTCATAAGCAAAGCATTTAATAATAAGGGCACCTTGATTCTTATGGCTGTTTGTCTACACAAGATAATTCCTTGACTGAAAATATCAATCTCTAGCCAAAACGCAGCCCTGAGGATGTTGTGTGCAGTCTCTAAAGGATGACGCAGCCTGAGATTATCCACGCTCCTTCACCACTAATGGCGCAGCCACCTTAAAGCATATCGCAGCCTCACAAATTAATTAACATAACCTTCCTGAATGTTAACACAGGCACCAATTTCACACTAGCAATCACTTCAATTCTTAAAGTAGATAATACGGCCACCTATACTGATACGCAGCCAAGATAAAGAGAATGCAGCCTCCAAGAATAGCTCGCAGCTCTCAATAGTAACAGTACAGTCTCACCAACTTAGCTAGAAAATTCACCAAATTAATAGCAATTCGGTTCCAATAACAAAATCTGCAATTCTGAAAGTAGCTGAACATTTTCTCCAATATTGAAGACCAAACCCTAGCTCTTTCTTCTCAATTTCGAAATCCTTCTTCAAACACTTCTCAACTTTCAATTTTATCAAATGATCAATTTCATATATGAGAATGAGCTCTTAAGTCCCTTTTTATTCTTTCTTGTGAGAGCTCAAACACAATCCTTAACCAATGTGGGATAAATATATATACTTTTCTTTTTAATAATTCATTTACTCCAATACTTTTAATTAATATCTTGGCTTAGGCTTCCATGAATTAATTAAATAAATGGGCCCTTCCCATGATGACAACCCTCAACTTAAGTGAAATTATAAAGTTAAATTATAACTTTATAATAAGTCATTTAATGATTTAATAATAAGTTTGGCCACCAAAATAATAATAACTCCCAAAATACTTATCATTTTAATATGCCATCTGAAACAAGTGTCACACCTATTATTTCCCCACATGACCAAATGCACTTTCCAAAAATAGAAAGGGTCCTTTTTGAGCAACATTAGGCTTACTATAAATAGTAAATGTGGCAAAAGTATAGCAAATGAAGTCCAAATGACGCCAAACGAAAGCTAAACCAAAGCATATTGAATCCTGAAGTAGAGGCCCACTGAAAGAGACCCTCTATCCATCCTCATTAGCCTACGAGGGTCACATGATAGGCTAATCCATCCATAGTCATGGTCATGCTAAAGAGGGGACATTACACCCTACCCAAATCACTTACTATAAATAGGAAGTATGCCAAAATTGCATGTAAACACCTCAGATTGATATGCAATGAAAACTGCTTAGGCCAAATGGCCTCAAAGTCCCTTTAATGTCCTGGTTGGACTATGGGACCATAGAGAAATAATCTAACAACAAACTCATACAACATGGGCTAGAAAGGGGACATTACATTTAATGTTATGATGCATAAAATGCCAATCAACAAGGTATGGATGCTGATTATAAAGCTGAATATAAATTTGATTTTTATGGCAGACCTGAAACAAGGATGAGGCTGTCCCAAATCCTAAATTGGCTCCTTAAATCAGCTCCAAAGGTTAGCACTAGGTCTCCAAGGTAAGCGCCAAAACCCTTCGTACAACTTAGCAATGAAATTCTATCAAGCCTATGCTCAATTAAATCCAAACCCTTCTAATTTCAAGCTTTATATAAATGTTGCCAGGTCTGAAACACAAATCTGAATAATGACAGATGCTAACAATCATATAAAACTCTTCCAAAACATGGGGTTCACCTCCAAACCCTAGCTGTCCAAGCTGTCAAACCCTCCAGAGAGATTTTCAATTGAAACTTCCAACAATGTGATAATGAAGCACAATGGTGAATTTTGGATGGATCTACACCAAAGATGGATTTGGATTTCCGTCCAAACCACTCCATCCTCAAATTTCTTGTAAATGAAAGCCAAGGCTTTCAATCTTTTCAGAGAGAAATAAAATAATCCAAGTATATTAAATGCCTTCCTCAGATCTTCTTTTATAATCCCCTCATGAAATCTCTAGAAACCATATTTAAATTTCCTTCTTTTAATATTTAAATTTACTCACAATCATGAATAATAATAAAGTGACACCTTATATAATTTTTATTAACTTAAAGTTACTTTATGAATCAATGTTTATATTCACCTTATATCTCCCTATATTGGCATCTATCTCCAAAAAACACTTTCTAAAATTATTTAAAACCTTATAACTCCCTAGATGCTAAATTAAAGTCACTTTATAATTCTCATTTAGGCATACACATAATGTCCCCTTTAAATTTATTAAAATAACATTAAAGTTGAACATTATATTTAACTTTAATAAAAATATGATTTTAATTATGAAGCTTTGGAGTATAATTAACTGTCAAATAATAATATTTTAGCGCCCATTGAGCAAAACTAAAAATAGAAGTCCATACACTTCCGCTACTCGTGTTCCTTCTGTGACTTTCTAAAATTAGAAAGTATGGCTAACAAATATAAATGTCATGTCCCCCATTTGAAGCCCTATTGGTGATATCCTCATCTTTTTCACACCCATTTTGTGAAGTCTCTAAGAGACAAAATTGCAAAAGTGACATTTAAAGATCGATTAAAGCTTTACCATGAAAGATTTAGTAATAAGTAATAATCAAAATATTAATAGATAAATAATGAATAATATATAATATAAGTCCAATACATTAAATGATAATATATCAAATATGATCATTATTATAATATAATATAATATATAATATGATATAATATATATATCAATATATAATATATAATATATAATATATTAAAAGATAATAAATCAAATATTATCTTTCATATACTATAATATGCAATATATATACCGTTAAAAATATATATTATAATATATATTAAATATTAAAGATTATAATAGTATACTAAACTTAATATATTAAATACACTATATTAAAAGTATATATATTATACTATATATAATGCTAACTATTACTGTTGATTCCCTAAAAATCGTGAGTCCCAACCCTTCCTCAAAGGTCGCCTTCCTCTCCCTATGCAGGTATAAAGTGGGAAGTGAAATGACTAGTTTGGGGGCATACAAACATACAGTTAAAAGCGACTTTAATTACTTAGCAATAGATGATTCGACCACCTCTTATGCTTGCAAATTAAAGAAATCAGCAACATTAGTTTGTCTCTTAGTCTTGTTTTCCTTTCCTTTACTAGAAGTGGAAGTGACACTTTCTTCCCTATGAGAAACATCATCCATGGATCTCGTAGTCATTGATATACTAGCTTGCACATTCTCTATTGAAGTCCCTGTTTTTAATGCCTACCCCTCAATATGCATTCTAGTTGCCTCAAGTTTTTGGACTTGTGCTATTTTCTTGCAACTTTTCACCCCTTATCACCTATCCATAAAAGATGGCAATAGACTCTAGTATAGCTACCCCTATTTTGTTTGTGGCACAAATGGTACTCCCATACCCTACTACCCTTGAGATTTTTTCTTATCTTTATCAACTCTTGTAGCAAATTGTAGGAGAGGTTTATTGGGGTTGAATGGGCCTTTTGCAAAGTCTTTGAGGGCTTTGGAAGGACACTCAAATGGGTTAGAGGTTGTTGACCCTGCTACATTCACATTGCTTGAAGACCCCCCAATGGCTGCTATACTACTAGGTCTATCACTACGCCCCTTACTCCCACTGTTGCTTATGATTTAATTCTTTTTAAAATGTCAAATAGAGTTGTAAGGTCAAAAATAAAAATAATAAACTGACAATGCCCTCCCTATGTGTTGCAAAACTTGAAAAAATCTTGAATTTTGTTTCAAAGAAATAACCAAAAACAAATGCAAAGTGAAAAACACACCTCTAATGAAGAAGATTTGATGCCAAAACCTCCTCTTGCAACTTCTCTTCACTCCCTCACAAGCTCCTCCTCCTTGACAAGTTACTCTTCTTCTTTGTAGCAAATGCATAAAATGTAACTCTTTTTAATGTGTTTGGTTGTTTTATCTTCTAAAATAGGGTTTTGAATATTTAAATATCGTCTATTATGCATGTGGGTCCGACCAAAGAAAGAAAAGAATTAAAAAAATTGTTTTTCTTAATGTTTCCTACGTCACATTACTTGCTGGGCCGTTGGGTATGAGAATGTCACAAGGACGGTCAAGAGATGGCTAGGCAGTCCACAATATGGATGTCTGCGCCCGAGTCACCAACAAAATTTTCTTACCGTTTCGGGGAGCTTTTCTGATTTTTTACGAAATGGGAATGTAATGTCCCCATTTTCGTGAGCATAAGAGTTTGTTTGGATTAGCCTATCATTGGCCCTCATAGGTCAGATGGTTAGATGGTTCTTAGTTGCCAAAATAGGAGGCTCTTTCCCTTCTAGAGTACAGTAGCTTTCAGGATTGCTTTTTGTTTGGTTCGGTTTGGTACACTTACTATTTATAGTAAGTCATTTATCCGACATTTCTATATTTGTCAGGGCACCTGCATTGGCCTCAGTTGCAGTGATGACCCTTGGCACCTTTGCTTTGATCAGGTATTTAGGGATTTACTAATTATAGTAAGTCAGGGGTTGATAGAGATGGACTCTTACTATTTTTAGTATGATAGTTGGTTGTGTGATGAAAGCAGTGGTTGACCTACAGGTTCAGACAGGATAGAGAGATGATGAGTATTCAATGAGATATTAATTTAATAATAACATTAATGATATTTTTAATTAATGGTTATATTATAAAGTTAAATAATAACTTTATAATGTATTATAAAATGAATGGGGCTGAGGGACATTTTTAATGATGCATTAAATAACTTATTTAAAAGAGGGGCACTCATTGATGATATATTATTGAGTTGACTTGGAACAACAAAAGCGCAGAAATAAGTCATTAAAGAGGCTTTATGGGGAAGCTTTATGAATCAAACCATATTTAGGAAATATTAAAGCCAAAGGAAGGAAATCGAATTATTATGCATTTGACTATTTGCTTTGTTAATGAAAGTTATTGGGAATTGAGCCATGAAACCTAGGGTTTTTGTTATTTTCAGCATTGGAAGATGATAATTCTTCATTGTTATTGCAGTTTTGAGGTTGTGAGAGATCAATCGAATTCTTGCTTAAGGAGAGCTTCACACAGAGGTTCTATTTGTGCTTCAAACTGAAGAAATATATTAAGGATTTGAAGAGGATTGAGGGTTCATTAATTGCAGATCCAAATATTTATCATTGGCTTCAATTTATACCAGATCTCAAGCATCAAATTTTCAGCTATAGTAACACACAAACAATAAAATTGGAAAATTTATAAGGGTTTCATATCAGCTTGAGGGTTCATTAAGGATTTTGGTTCAGTTTTGTGTGAGGAAGACTAATAGAAGATGAGCTGCATGTACTACCCATTTGGCACATTTTCCAAGGCCGCAGGGCCTACTACTTAACAATTGTACCAACACTAGGGCTTGGCGTGTTTCCTCTAGGGCCAATCGCTTTTCTTTTGGTGTCCTTTCCTCCTTATTGGGCATCTACTTCAGCGAAGGGCTTCTTGTGGTTATTCAAGGTGAATAATAATCGCAAGCAGCATTTTGATCAATTATCAGGTTCATACATTGCTGCGAACACTTCCAGAATTACATGTGATGATCAATATCAATCTCCAGGTATGCAATTGGATGTATGGGCTTTGAAAACAATAAAGGGACATATATTTTATTTGCTGCAAGTTGATCATATTTACCAACTTTAATTGTGTGTATACTTCAGCGTTGTGAATGTTATTTGTTCTTTGCCATTATTACATATCATTTAGTTTATGCATGATCGAGTGAGATATTTGAAAATTCAAGAAAAATTTATGTAACTCTCAAAACATTTGAAAAACATATCATTTGCATAGCAAACTAGAGGTTTGGTAGAGTTAGAGCCATTGGGGTTCTTATAGTGGTATCAAAGTGGTTTCTTGCCATCCTGTTGGGGTTGCAAATTAAAATTTCATAGAATTCACATAGTTGATATCTAAGTGACCAACACTCTTGCTTTGTTTTAGTCATGAGAGAATCTAGGAAAGCAATTAAACAGGGAAACCAAATGAAGGTTACACCACAAGGTATAATGGGTGATAGAAGGGAAGAAATACTTAGCATGTTTGAGGAATATAGTACTCTCCCTCCATATGTTAAGAAATATTTAGCTTTTGTTGATTTCATGGACTTGCATCCAAGGGAATACTACAAGACTGATTTGGCAAATAGACAGTATCATATGATAGCTCTTGATCTATTTGCATGAGAAGAGGATCGACCACTTGGAGATGTTGAAAACATGACACAAAGTAGCGATGAAACTTTGCATCAGCATGAAATAGCAGTGACTCCACAGGGGTAAGATGCAACTATTGATTTGTCACATGAAAGTACTCAAGAATTAGGTACTAATGACGCTTTGTATGTCGAGGATTCATGTCTTGATGAGTCCGAGACCTTAGAAAAAATGTTAGAAAGTTCAATTAGTGGCATCAAATCTCAGGATCGTGAGTTGGATGGTGATGCAGTTACATTTGGAGTGGAAGTGTGTGAAGATACTGTCATATCAACAATTTCTACTTTGCTAGTTGAGCCATCCTTTGAGGTATATAGAAGCAGTACCTTAGTTGTTGATGTGTGCACTGATGGTTGCACACACAATGCTGCTTATCATGGGGTGAGTGATGAGGATAAAACCTCATATCATAGTGCAGATTTTGGGTCAGAACACTTGAATGGAAGTCATTGATTTTAGAGTCCTTATCATTTGGTTGGGCAACTTAAGGTTAATGACAACATGATTGCCATAGCCATAGAGAACTTTGATGTTGCTTGTTAGATGTTGGCTACCTTTGGTTGGAGTTGTTGGTTCCCAAAACCGATGGATTGGAATTCCTAGAGCCTGCCAATTCTCTAATAGAATTTCAAACCAATTCTGGCCAACGAACAGGAATACTTTAAACTCCCTTGCACTTTAGGCTTCGCTACACCTAGGCGGGTAAACCCTTACTTCAAACTTGATCACCTAGTTCAAAGCTCTTCTATAGCGAATTTAAGCTGGCAAGTTCCTCGGTTGGCAAAATCCTTGAACTTGATCGAAATAAAGTTGAATGCTGAATGTTTGAATTAAAATGTTGTGTAATGGTTAATAAGGTTTGTAGGAAGGATTTGATAAATTTTCTGACTTCATATATAAACCCAATATTTCAATAATAATAAGACCAGTGCCTCTGCTTATTCGGGCAATAGAGTCAACTTCAATGAAGGTTTACGTACAACTTTATAATGTTCAACACATTTATATTGCTAATCAATTAAATAATCAAGATGCGACAAATCAAATATTTACGCAATCCTAAATTAATCCAGATTGAATTCAGGAGGCTATTTGACCGTATCCACTTATCTGATATTTAAATTGTAGACAATATTCAAAATAATAATTACAAAGGACGGTTCATCTGCAGTTTAATTCTCCATGCCTTTAATAATAAACAAAGGGTATTTTATTTTATTATTAAAATAAAATAAATTTATATTTACAAAATCATATTATAACCCTTATCCCTCCATACAAAATAAATATATTAAAAAAAAATGCTTCTTATGTCTCTCCTATCAGCTTATACAATCCTTATTTATACTTGGTTTTACAAAGTGACGCCTCTTTTCAATATGAAAAGTCACGTACTTTTATTAAACAAACCAAAGGTTTTATATTTTCAACTAATGACCAACATAGAATAATATTATCTCTAAATCTTCGTAAGTGAATAATCCCCTCGTGCTTTTCCAGTTTGTCACCCTTCTGATCATCGGGATTAATGGCAGTCTCTCTGTCAAAGATGTTGAAGACAGAAATCAAGGCATCGGAGCCCTCGGCAATGTCGTCGGTCATGGTGTTGGCCTCTGCAATGACTCCCGTGGTGTTCATCAGAACGAAGTATGTTTTGAAAAAGGCGCCGGGGGAAATGTGGCCGTCGAGACTCAGAAGAATGTCACTGCTTCAAATATGCCAAAGGCGTTTGATTGCAAGGCATTACACCTAAAAACTCTGTAACTGCAATTGTCGAACCCTTCAATATCCCATTTGTGTCCACTTCGAAACACATATCCACCTTTTAATTCATTCAAAGAATCTGATCGTTCACATGCGAGAAGCTAGAACATTGATAAATCATCTCCTAAACATTACTTAGGATATCCTTGAGGAGGATAGCGCTGATTTGGATATGTAGGCTGTCCATATGCTGGTTGTGGAGGATAAGAAGGAGCGTATCCAATAGGAGGTGGTATAGCTTGATCAATGCGAGACATCTGTTGTATTAGAGGTGCTTGCGTCACCCTTTCAACTGGTTCGAACATGCCATCTCGTTTGTCCAATCATCTGAATATACTCTTGTGCAAAAATGGAGTCTCTAAAATTAGAGCTCCATCAGTGGCTCTTGTTGGGGACATATGCCCCTTGTGGGCATAATGAGATTCCAGCTATCTCTGGAGAAGAAGACCATAGGTTTAACTTGATTGCAAAGTGGAAAACTGGGTGCCCCCCCCCAAAGTGAACACTGATTCTTTCCCCTATCAAATACCCGATTCTGATCATGTAACATTTTGAATCTCATGAAATTGATATCATACCGTTCCTTTTCCTTATCAACAAGAGCATTTGAAAATAAACAAATTTCATAATCACTTATCCCCAACATTTGATCCCTTGTTGTATTAGATACATCATCCCTATGGACAATACACATGGGTTCTGCTTCATCAATGTACTCTTTAGTTTCTATCTTAGCCTTTGGGAAATTGGTAGGTGCGTTGTGGTCATAGTTGAATAGAGGATCCCTAGAGTTATGCACCTGACTACTTACAAGGGCATTAGAACAAATTGTCATTGCTTGATTGTCCTCTTGTACACAACTTGCTCCATACTGATGATTTTTCTCCTCAAAAGAAGATTCTCAAAATAAGTTATATTTAGGAAATTCTTCTTCTCTTTTACCAAGAATTTGATTAGATGGGACAGTTGGATAATTTTTAGAACTATTCTTCAACATATTCTTTTCATCATGTTTGGCTGATTTTATTTCATTATACAACTCATGCTCATAGGATGAACTGAAAGACGCCTCACTTTCTGAATACACATCATGAGTTTTATCAACTTCAAAATTAGGACTTTTATCTTCATTATGATGCTGATGGGTTCCATTGCATAAAGGATCATCTTCAAACAACGGATTCGAAAATATAGAGAATTCAGACAAATCTTGTTTTGCTTCCTCTTCTTCAAATAATGGGATAAATGAATATAGAAAATCCAGGCATACTTTCATGAGAATTTTCATTTGGATCATCAACTGTTTCATCATCAAGACTAATGTCTGAAACTTCCTCCTGTTCATACATTGCTTGCAATTCATCTCCACTATCTAATTCTTGGAAATCTTTCTCTAGTACCTCCGGAATATGTGCTGGTTCATTTCCATGATGGATTGAGAAAAAATTTGGACCATTCTTCTCAATGTGTCTTTGGTATTCCATGTCTAACAAGGCTGAAATCTCTTCCACACCAAGAAAATCCTCTTCCTTATTTTCACATTCACTGATATTTGATATCATACAAGTATCATCATAGAAAGATCTTTCTTCAGACTGTCCAAAAGAGTCTCCTCCATTCATATCTAAAACTTCACTTGACTCATATGCTACTTCAGTCTTGCATTCATTCTCCTCTGCATCCAGTTCATTATTCATTAGTTTGAGAAAGGTAAGGAACTGATGATCATATAAAAGACCTAGTTCTCGCATTTTGTTGAAAAGATCAGAGGCTGAAGGTCTGCATTCTAAAGGTACTTCTTGACGGATATTAAACATCCTCAAGAAGAACTGTACTGCAGATTCTTCTTCTTGTTTCTCTAAGTTAAAAAATGTGTCCAAAGGGGATATGTAATTTGGATCTTCTTCATCATCACTGCGATTTCCAAGTATAAGGCTTTGTTCAATCTGATCATAAGACTCCTCTTCTCTGTCTTCATCATCTTCTTCTAATATCTGAAAAAGAAGCTTTAGATCAGGGTCATCTAACGAGATTCCCAAGTTTTTGACCTTTCTCATTATTTCTTTTCGTGAAGGCATAATTGTTACAGGTATCTTCTTATATATATTTGCCATCCTCAAGAATAAGCGTGCAGAAGACTCCCCTTCAAACCTCTCCAAACTAAAAAAGGCATCAAGTGGAGACATGTTAGGATCCTCTTCCATGTTGCAGCTTTGGTCTTCACATCGTTCATAACACGTCATCTTCCTTGCTTGCATCATGAAACTCATATAGGAACCATTTTTCAAACTCTTTCCAAGACGAGATACATTGTGTAGGTAGTGATTCATAAGCCTGTCTCGCATTGTCCTTCAATGTTCTGACAAACAACTTCATCACCTGATCTTCTACATCGACCTCATAGTCCTCTATGAACGTATAAAACACATCCAAATGTTGAAATGTGGATTCATCCCATTCTCCATGAAACTTTGGCACAAGTTGTGAAAGTTTTGGGGATAACTTGCTAGGTTCATAATCAAACTTGCTGAAATCCAATGGCCTGATGCCATCTAGAATAAAAGGCTTTCTTTCAAATGATCGATACATTTGAAAAACCTATCCACCATCTCCTTCCGAGTCTTCTCCCTCAGTAGAGTTACCAATTCAAATCTTTATTAAATAGAGTTGCCACCTTCTTCATAAGAAGGACAAAGTCATACAACTGATTCTGAGTTCCGTCTCCAGTAGAGTCTAACTCTCTGATCACCAGAAATTCTGAATAATATATTTTACAACAACTCCCCAGTAGAGTCGCCAATCTGTTGGTTCCCAAAACCGACGGATTGGAATTCCTAGAGCCTGCCAATTCTCTAATAGAATTTCAAACCAATTTTGGCCAACGAACAGGAATACTTTAAACTCCCCTGCACTTTAGGCTTCGCTACACCTAGGCGGGTAAACCCTTACTTCAAACTTGATCACCTGGTTCGAAGCTCTTCTATAGCGAATTTAAGCTGGCAAGTTCCTCGGTTGGCAAAATCCTTGAACTTGATCGAAATAAAGTTGAATGCTGAATGTTTGAATTAAAATGTTGTGTAATGGTTAATAAGGTTTGTAGGAAGGATTTGATAAATTTTCTGACTTCATATATAAACCCAATGTTTCAATAATAATAAGACCAGTGCCTCTGCTTATTCGGGCAATAGAGTCAACTTCAATGAAGGTTTACGTACAACTTTATAATGTTCAACACATTTATATTGCTAATCAATTAAATAATCAAGACGCGACAAATCAAATATTTACGCAATCCTAAATTAATCCAGATTGAATTCAAGAGGCTATTTGACCGTATCCACTTATCTGATATTTAAATTGTATACAATATTCAAAATAATAATTACAAAGGACGGTTCATCTGCAGTTTAATTCTCCATGCCTTTAATAATAAACAAAGGGTATTTTATTTTATTATTAAAATAAAATAAATTTATATTTACAAAATCATATTATAACCCTTATCCCTCCATACAAAATAAATATATAAAAAAAAATGCTTCTTATGTCTCTCCTATCAGCTTATACAATCCTTATTTATACTTGGTTTTACAAAGTGATGCCTCTTTTCAATATGAAAAGTCACGTACTTTTATTAAACAAACCAAAGGTTTTATATTTTCAACTAATGACCAACATAGAATAATATTATCTCTAAATCTTCGTAAGTGAATAATCCCCTCGTGCTTTTCCAGTTTGTCGCCCTTCTGATCATCGGGATTAATGGCAGTCTCTCTGTCAAAGATGTTGAAGACAGAAATCAAGGCATCGGAGCCCTCGGCAATGTCGTCGGTCATGGTGTTGGCCTCTGCAATGACTCCCGTGGTGTTCATCAGAACGGAGTATGTTTTGAAAAAGGCGCCGAGGGAAATGTGGCCGTCGAGACTCAGAAGAATGTCACTGCTTCAAATATGCCAAAGGCGTTTGATTGCAAGGCATTACACCCAAAAACTCTGTAACTGCAATTGTCGAACCCTTCAATATCCCATTTGTGTCCACTTCGAAACACATATCCACCTTTTAATTCATTCAAAGAATCTGATCGTTCACATGCGAGAAGCTAGAACATTGATAAATCATCTCCTAAACATTACTTAGGATATCCTTGAGGAGGATAGCGCTGATTTGGATATGCAGGCTGTCCATATGCTGGTTGCGGAGGATAAGAAGGAGCGTATCCAATAAGAGGTGGTATAGCCTGATCAATGCGAGACATCTGTTGTATTAGAGGTGCTTGCGTCACCCTTTCAATTGGTTCGAACATGCCATCTCGTTTGTCCAATCATCTGAATATACTCTTGTGCAAAAATGGAGTCTCTAAAATTAGAGCTCCATTAGGAGTACTCCTGTAATATCCTTTGCCCAATTTGCTATAAATTTTCTGATGTCTTGCCCAAAGAATATTGTCAAACACTTCTGATGCAAACTTCCAGCTTGCTGGTTAGATTGTTTGATTGTTTGAAATGGTTTCATATGCTAATAAATAAACCTTTTTTTGACATCCAAACATGAATTGGAAAATGAAATGACAACTAATAGACCCTTACAATGCATTTAGTGGCATCAAGAAATTGGCATTTTGTCAAGTAGTTTTCAAACATCCCAAAAGTCAAGACAAGGTTAACATTTGCAAAGACAATATACATGTGTCAGCTCAACAAGAATAAGCAAACTATCCTTATTTCTCCTCTATTCAGATGCCAACATATGAAAATTGAGTTTCAGACCCGAGACATTCTAACAAACAGTTTGCAGCCATCCATAATCAAATCTTTCAACAAATAAAGCATTTATAATGCAATAATAACTCAAGAACCTGATAGGAGGAACCTTGACCAAGCTGTTGAATGCTGAGAGGTTGATATCTGCAGTGGTTGTCTCTGAAATCTGCTACCCTTACTGTTCACAGTCTGATAAACAGACATCCCATCTTAATTTCTGATTTAACCAATATGCACAAATACTGTACCAAACACTATTCCCGTGCATTGTAGCGTTTCACTATTCACGAGTTACTGTAGCGCGGGTACTGTAGCATCTACTGTAGCAGCAAATGTATCATGAAATGATTGCTTCAGTTCTGATTTTTAATGGCTGCCAAATGAAACTGTAGGTCTGCAATTGATATATATTCGGAAATCTTCAAACCCTAGATGTCTTTCCTTCTCTTTAAAGCCCAAATAGAACTCCCGAATGGAGCCCTCTTGTTGCCACAATTCAGTAGATATTTCACTACCTCAAAGCAGCTCCCAATGAAGAGTTTGCGTTCTTCAATGGCTAACTAAAACCAGAAACCCTTGGCTTCTTCTCCCTAGTTCATATCAAACAAATATTAATTCTCTGGATGCCCAGAATGAGCTCTTAAGTCCCTCTTTATTCTATTCTTATGAGAGCTCAGATACTTCCTTGGCCAATGTGGGATAAAAGACATATTCACACATTATAATATTAAAGTGACTTTATTATTATAAAGTTACTTTATAACTTTATAATAACATTAAAATATTTAAATAAATCACTTGAGTCACTTTTAATTAAATTAATTAAATATAAAGTCACTTTTTAATTTTAATTTATTTAATGACTTTATAAGAAATTAATTTAATCAATTTCTCCTTATTTCTACACTTAGCCTTCGGAGAATGTAAAGGCTAAGAACTCCACTGAGATGCTAAAAAGATGGGGCCATTACAGTCCGCCCTCCCTGAAATTGTTTGTCCTCAAGCAACTTTAAGTCCGGATGCTGCAAAATCTCCTCATTCTCCCATGTCGCATCCTCTACTGGCAGGTCCTTCCCTTTCACCAAATACTCCCTTATAGTACGCTGCCTCAAGTTCCTTTCCCTGAAATCAATGATAGCCTTTGGCACCAATACCAATTTTCCCTCATCATCCAAGGGTGGAAGCATTGTAGAAGGAACAATATGATGTCCTAGTGCCTTCTTGAGGTGTGACACATGAAAAATGTTGTGCACCTTGCTCTCCGCCGGCAAATCTAACTCATAAGCCACCTCTCCCACTTTCTTGATAATCCTGAATGGACCATAATATCGTGGCTTAAGTTTCTCGGCACCACTCTTCTTGAGAGTGGATTGACGGTAAGGCTGCAACATAAGATACACCATATCTCCACCCTCAAAAGTCCGCTCAGTCCTCTTCTGGTCTGCATACTGCTTCTGCTGATTCTGTGCCTTGGTTATATTATCCTTGAGAGTCTTAACAATGTCTTGACTCTCTTGTAACAAATCACCTGCACTGGGCACTCTACTGTCACTCAAAAGCAGATCCATAAAATTGGGTGCCTCATACCCATACAGGGCCATAAAGAGTGACATCTGAATAGACATGTGATAAGTGGTATTGTAGCAATACTCACAAAGATAAATCCACTTTACCCATGCCTTCTGTTGCCCTGCTATATAATTTTTGAGATATCCCTCCACCCATTTATTCACTATCTCCGTCTGACCATCTGTCTGAGGGTGGTAGCTAGTACCCAGAGTGAGCTCTGTCGCACACAACCTGAATAGCTCCTGCCAAAAGTGACTCATAAACCTGCTGTCCCTGTCACTCACAATGCTCCGAGGTAAGCCATGTAATCTGAATATCTCCTTGAAGAACAACTCTGCCACCTGTGTAGCAGTGTATGTAGCAGTGATCGGAAAGAAGTGTGCAAACTTCGTAAGGCGATCCACAACCACATATATGCAGTCCCTGCCTTGGGCTCTAGGCAGTCCTGTGATGAAGTCCATAGATAAACACTCCCACTTCCTATCAGGAATCGGAAGTGGCTGAAGTAAACCATCTGGATAGGAGTGTTCCTGCTTATTCTGCTGGTAGGTGGGACACTCCCTAACATACTGAAGTACCTCTGCTTTGAGCCCTTTCCATGTGAGGCGCTCTCTAATCTGCCGGTATGTCTTGTAGAAACCAGGATGTCTTGCCATAGGTGAATCATGAAAAGATTTCAGAACCATCCTCCTCACTGTTGAGCCTAGGACCAAAAATATTCGCCCTTTGTAAATGATGAGCTCATTCACAAGGGTGTATCTGCTGTCCTAAATAGTCCCATCTATGAATCCAGCTGTCCACGCATCCTTTGCATACTCTGCAAGGATCAAGTGTCTCCAATCCTCGGATATGTCTGTCAATAAGCTCAAATGAGGCCTACGTGATAAGGCATCAGCAACTACATTCTGTGTCCCCTTAAAATATGTAATATCAAAGTCATAGGACTGTAACTAGCTCACCCACTTCTGCTGCCTATCATTGAGATCTCGCTGTCCCAAAAAGTGTTTTAGGCTATTATGGTCGGTTTTGATACAAAATTTGCTACCTACCAAATATTGCCTGAATTTAGCCAAAGCATGCATAATGGCTAACATCTCCTTATCATATATGCTGAAGCTTCGCTCTGGTCCTCTCTATTTCCTGCTCTCATAAGCAATAGGGTGCTTCTCCTGCATAAGCACCGCTCCAATGCCCTCTCCGGAAGCATCACAGTGTAGCTCAAAAGGTTTGCTGAAATCTAGTAACGCTAACACTGGACAGGAAGTCATCAACTCCTTAAATTTCTCAAAACACTCCTATGCCTCAGGAGTCCACAAGAAAGCTCCCTTTCTCATCAAATCTATCAAGGGTGCTGCATGCCTGGAATATCCATCCACAAACCTCCTGTAGAAACCACATAATCCCAGAAAGCCCCTCAACTGTGTAAGGTTCACCGGTGAAGGCCACTCCACAATGGCACGAATCTTTTTAGGATCCATGCGTACGCCTTCTACACTGATGATGTGACCCAAATACAACAACTCTGTCATACCCAAATCACATTTCGACTCCTTTGCATACAAGGACTCTCTGCCCAATATATCCAACACCGTGTCAAGGTGAACCAAGTGCTCCTCCCAAGATCTACTGTACACCAAGATATCATCGAAGAAGACAAGTACAAATTTCCTCAATTGAGGATGGAAAACCCTATGCATTTGTCATGTCCCCATTTTGGCTGACATCGTTTGGCATGACGGATTTGCCTATCATCGACTTTCGTAGACAAATGGTTTGGAGAGAGGGTCATTATGTTGATCATTTGATTGCATATTGCTGACAGAGCCTACATTCGGTAGAGCCTACATCCAGTTTGGGCCTACATGCAGTTGTAGTGGAGCCTACATCCAGAGTGAGCCTACATCTAGTTTGAGCCTACATCCAGTTGTAGTAGGGCCTACGTTCAGTCTTGAGCCTACGTTCAGCCGTAGTTGGGCCTACATTCAGTTATGAGACATTTGGGCCTACATTGTTATAATTTTGAGTTGAGAAATGTACTTTATTATTATAATGTTATTTTATTATAAAGTACATTAAAATTGGATGTTTCTAGAAGTTCTAGCAACTTCTCAAGGAAAAGAATAAATAGAGGGCTTGGGGCTTCATTTCTACATGCTTGGATTTGGATTTTCTTCTACTTCTTCATTGTGAAGCAATTTGTAGTCTTTGGTCTGCAAATTCTATTCGATCTTTGGGAACGAATCACTCCCTTGGATTGGCATAACTGAGGTAGTGAAATATCTACTGAAGGGTTGCAAATTTGGAGTTGGTACTCAGCCATCTTCATTGAGAATTTGATGTCCGAAATTATAGGAGGCCGTTTTTAGCAGATTCGAAAAAGCAGTCCGAAAAAGCAAATCCGAAAAAGCAGACCCGAAAAAAGCAGTCCGAAAAAGTAGACTTGAAAAAATTGATATTGAGGGTTTGTAATTGTTTGGAATAAGGGTTCTAAATTCATCATTGCATTGGTGAATCATTTGGTGAAGAATTGGAGATCATTTTGGTACATTTTCAGAATTGCAATATCAGGGTTTGGAACCAATAATTTGCTCATATCTCCTAATCTACTTGGAGAATATTTTTATGCTCTTGGGAGGATCTTAGTGCACCCCTGGCGGTCCTTTTCATAGCTTTTTGGAGTGTCAAAAACCCTGCAATTATTTTATGCAGGAGCCGTACATGTACGGCCTAGTACGGCTCTGTGGTGTGCAGCACATAGCAGAGATTCAAGGGCAGTTTGGGGGCGAGTTAGGATTGCTTGGTGTTGGTCTTCAGCAGCGTAGCAAATCAGAGTAATTGGAGCGGTTTCCAGGTGCACTTGTTGATAGTAATGAATGTTAAACATTACATATCTATTGTATATGACAGTCACTAAAATTCATGTCTGAATATGTACTGTTCTTGCACCATTTTGCTGTGATAATCAGTTCATATATCTCTGTTGTCATAGTTAGTCCTCTATCTTCAGATATGGATATAAGCTAGCAAGGGTATTGCCACATTGTCATAGCATTGTATTCTGAATATTGTCACAGTCATACATAATCTGAAAACAGTCATTGAATTCAGACTTTGCATTGTAATTGGGTGCATTGATAGGACTATGTTCATTCATTGGTTTCATATCCAAGTCCATATGTTGTACACAGTCCATAAACAATGCTTATATGTGTTAGATGTAATAGTTGCATGAATTCTGGAAAGTGCAATCAGAATTAGAGAAGTTTTTGATATCTTGTAGTAAGTCTTTACTTTGCTTTGAGATTCATTCCTGCTCTATTGTATTTCATTACTGCATTGGTATTGTTATCTCAATAACATTTGGTGCCCAAAACAAATAAACATCATTGCAAACAAGACCATTCAAGTGCATGCCAACTGTTTGACGAATTTACACGGATCAGATTTGGGGTTTTTAGTGATCCTACTAGTGAGGGTCATTACAACATTGTTGCTTGAAAAGTAGCAGGTGCGTTAGTTAGCCCAAATGGCATAACTACAAACTCAAAATGGCCACAATGACATCTAAAGACTGTCTTCTCGATGTCCTGCTCTCTAACTCTGATCTGGTGATAACCTGATCTCAAATCTATCTTTGAGAAGAAGCAAGCTCCGTGAAGCTCATCTATCAACTCATCGATCCTAGGAATGGGGTACCTGTTTTTAATTGGCTTCCTATTAAGCACCCTGTAATCAATGCACATCCTCAATGTCCCATCCTTCTTCTTCACCAACACCAGTGAAGAAGCGAAAGGAGACTTACTTGGTCTAATGTGGCCCATAGCAAGTAACTCCTTTATGATTTTTTCAATTTCACCCTTCAACCTCTTTGGATGCCTGTAAGGTGTAATCATGATGGGCTTAGCCCCCTCCTCTAACTCAATGATGTGCTCAATACCCTTGTCTGGTGGTCTACCTGGTGGAATGTCACTGAACACCTTAGAGTGTTTAACTCTAAGCTCCTGAATATCAGGAGGATATTCAGTCTTCTGCTGTCCCTCCTGTGATGGCATCAACATGCACTCTGATGCCCACTCTACCTGATCATGTCGAATCAATCTAGCCATCCTCCGGAAAGAGACCATCCTGAAATCACTGTCCCTGATTGCCTTAAGAATCTGTGTCTTCCCATTCACTTTAAACCTCATCTCCATCTCCTTGAGATTAAGAGTGAACTCACCAATATCGTGCAACCAACTCATCCCAAGGACTATATCTGTATCTCCAATAGGCACAACATAGAAATCTGCCTTAAAGTCATAATTATTAACTTCCAATGGGAGTTCAGTGATCTTATGATCACAATTGAGGACATAGCCATCAACTACCCTCACTCTAATTCCCCCAAACTCCTCTGTTTGTATGCCACACTTCTCCACCAACCTAGCATCAATGAAATTATGAGTGGCACCGGTATCAACCAAAGTTATAACTCGCTGTCCAGCAAGTACTCCTCTCATCTGAAATGATCCTTCCTGCTTAATACTAGTGAGACGAGCTTCCCTAAGTTGCCCATCTCCTTCCCCATCCTTGGACTCCATTTTAGACAAGTTTTCAGCCTTGTCTTTTTTTTTTCACCATCTATTTCCTCTATATCAGACTGCTGGTCTGAATTATCTGACTCTGATTCCTCATAGTATGCCCACATAACTCTGTTAGCTTTGCCCTTTGGTCTAAGAGGACAGTCATGGTTTGCATCATAGGGTCCCTTACAGTAGAAACATAGTTTTTTCTTCCTCAAATCATTTAATGTTTCCCTGTCAAAAGGTGCTGGAGTTTTATCTTTAGAATCATTTTTAAAATCAGTCCTCTTTGGTTTTTTATAAAATGGTTTGTTATCCTTACTAGAAGATGCTCCTTTGGACTGAAATTTGTTTGTTGGGACTGCATGTTCCATACTTCTTGCCTTTTTCATAGCTTCCTGTAAAGAAATAGGATCAAATGCCTTTATCCAACCTCTCAGTGGTTCGGATAGGCCCTCAATGAAAAGAATTATCAATCTACGCTCTGATATGTTTGGCACCATGACTGCCAACCGCTGAAATTCACCAATGAAATACTCCAAGTTGCCTATTTGTTTTAGTTGTGCTAAGTCCCGGAAGTAAACCTCTGGATCTTTCTTGTCAAATCTTTCAACCAACCTATCCACGAAATCCTGGTACTCTGTCACCTAATTATGCTAAAGTGTTACCATACCATGGTACCACCAATCATGTGCTACTCCCTCCAAATGCAAAGTGGCGTATTTGATAGCTTCAATCTCTGTCATTGGCCTCAGTGCCAAGAATGTGTCGAGCTTATGAATCCAAGCTTGAGCTGTCATCTTACCACTCCCATCAAATGTAGGCATAGTAAGCTTTCCTGTAGCCCTCTTTAGCTTTCCTATAGGCGGGTACTATAGCATCTACTGTAGCAGCAAATGTATCATGAAATGATTGCTTCAGTTCTGATTTTTTATGGCTTCCAAATGAAACTGGAGGTCTGCAATTGATATATATTCGAAAATCTTCAAACCCTAGATGTCTTTCCTTCTCTTTAAAGCCCAAATAGAACTCCCGAATGGAGCCCTCTTGTTGCCACAATTCAGTAGATATTTCACTACCTCAAAGCAGCTCCCAATGAAGAGTTTGCGTTCTTCAATGGCTAACTGAAATCAGAAACCCTTGGCTTCTTCTCCCTAGTTCATATCAAACAAATATTAATTCTTTGGATGCCCAGAATGAGCTCTTAAGTCCCTCTTTTTTCTATTCTTATGAGAGCTCAGATACTTCCCTGGCCAATGTGGGATAAAAGACATATTCGCACATTATAATATTAAAGTGACTTTATTATTATAAAGTTACTTTATAACTTTATAATAACATTAAAATATTTAAATAAATCACTTAAGTCACTTTTAATTAAATTAATTAAATATAAAGTCACTTTTTAATTTTAATTTATTTAATGACTTTATAAGAAATTAATTTAATCAATTTCTCCTTATTTCTCCACTTAGCCTTCGGAGAATGTAAAGGCTAAGAACTCCATTGAGATGCTAAAAAGATGGGGACATTACAACTCCTATGATGGATGAGCATAGTGATAGTGGCCTTTCCCTAGAAGAGTTCCATGCACTTCAAGAAGCCATTGGAATAATGAAACATAACTATTTATAGTCATTGGCTGGTAGAGACTATCTTCTCAAGTGGGATTGCTCTTGCTATGATGTCTTGAAGGGAAAGGAGGAGGTGGACGAGTTCACTCATGAGCTTGATGTGACTATGGACTCCTTGGAGAGTGCATAGTCAGCACTTTGTGAGTCTCAGTCACGGATTGAGGAGCTTACCATGGAGTTGAGTTTGGCATAGTCTTCACTAGCTACAAATATAGTATAGTCTTTTACAATAGTAGTTGGTGATGATCTTATATCCACGGGTATAGCTGTAAGCGAGTTGAGGATGTGGCTACATTGATCGATGATATAGGTGCAATGATGAGTATTTTGGCTGAGAGTATTAAAGAACCATTTGTTGAATTAGGTTCTCCAGAGGTTAGTTCTATGACAAATGATGTAGGTCAGATTGCTGAAAGCTCTTGTGTGGTAGTGGTGAATTGTCCAGAGAGTTGTATTCAACTTCATAGGGGACTCGTAGAGTGTCATATGGTTGGGAGTATGGTTCTCATGTAGATTGTTTCCCTCTCTCTAAAGAAAATCTGTTACTTCATCCCATGCAGCTGATTTTGGGCGCCAGCTTGTGTTGCAGAGCCAAAGTGATCAGTTGAGGGTTACAGAAGAAAAGGTTGATTCTACCTCATATTGTTTTTAGTGCACGGATTAGTTTATTGAGTACCTACTTGAGAGTCTAGAGTTTCAAGAGGGACTGTTTGGAGTCATTGAGGATACTCTCATTCGAGGTTCATGTGGCATTCAACATTTGTTGGGAGTGATTGTAGATACTTTGACTACAATGCTTCCTCATAGAGATTTTTTGGTTGGGTTTGCAGAGAGGGTTACTAGAGCCCCTGCCCAATCAGTTGTTCGGGGTCAGAGATTGGAGCCATCTCTTGATTCCAGAGTTGTCATTGATGAGCCATTGGCAGAGGTTGGAGCTTTCTACTGTAATTAGATAGTGAGGAGCGCTCATCATTTTTCTTTTGATCTACATGTGGAGGATTTATTGATTCATTAGCGTGGATTGGCTCCAGGATTATACCATCCTTTCTAGGATTGGTATTCACCATCTTCAGTAGATGGAATCAATAGCTGGAAGTTGGTGGGGGACTACTTGCAGAGTCATCACATCCATGACAGTTTAGCAGAGGATGGAGGTAGTGATTGTGTTACAGACACCTACAAATGTTTTTATCTCCATAGTACGAATGGATGTGAGTCTCAGTTGCATTGGGACCTAGGTGGTGATAGGGTTAGCACTGTAGTTGAGTTTAGAGTTGAGTAGCAAAAGTTTGAGGATGTTCTTCTTGGCAGAAGTCTATTCACGATTTGGGATCCAGGTATATTTTGTTGGACACTTTTTAGTGTCTTGTGGGACCCTTCATGTGCATCGAGGTTCCAGCCTGAGTTAGTTGGGAGTATTGCAGTGTGTACATGGTGTGGATTATTTGCAGTTTCATTTCTGATTCTCATGTACATTATTGGTTTTAGATGCATAGTTTTAGTGCGCAGAGATTGGACAGTTGGTTTGTTCATTTTTGTGTAGTTGTGGTTATGCTGGTGCTTCAACGGTGTTGTTGTTGTTGTATGGGATATTTCACAGTCTTCCTTTGGACTTCCAGTGTAGTGGGGTTTCTTTGTAGTCATGACTGCTTGGGGACAATTAATCTTAAGGAGGGCGGATTGTAATGTCCCCATTTTTGTGAGCATCAGAGTTTGTTTGGATTAGCCTATCATTGGCCCTCGTAGGCTAAGTCAGATGGTTAGAGGGTTCTTAGTTGGTAGAATAGGAGGCTCTTTCCCTTCTGCAGTACAATAGCATTCGGGATTGCTCTTTGTTTGGTCCAGTTTGGTACACTTACTATTTATTGTAGGTCATTTATCCAACATTTCTATATTTGATAGGGAACCTGGACCAGCCTCAGTTGTAGTGATGACCCTTGGCACCTTTTTTTTGATCAGGTATTCAAGGATTTACTAATTATAGTAAGTTAGGGGTTGATAGAGATGGACCCTTAGTAGTCTTAGTAGGGAAGTTGGTTGCGCAATGGATGCAGTGCTTGACCTACAAGTTCAGACAGGACAGAGAGATATGAGTATTCAATGAGATATTAATTTAATAATGACGTTAATGATATTTTTAATTAATGGTTATATTATAAAGTTATTATTTAACTTTATAATGTATTATAAAATGAATGGGGCCAAGGGACATTTTTAATGATACATTAAATGACTTATTTAAAACGGGGGTGCTCATTAATGATATATTATTGAGTTGACTTGCAACAACAAAAGCAAATAAGTCATTAAAGAGGCTTTATGAGGAAGCTTTATGAATCGAACTGTATTGAGGAAATATAAAAGCCAAAGGAAGGAAATCGAATTATTATGCATTTGACTATTTGCTTTGTTAATAAAAGTTCTTGGGAATTGAGCCATGAAACCTAAGGTTTTTGTTGTTTTTGGCATTGGAGAATGATAATTCTTCATTGTTATTGCAGTTTTGAGGTTGTGAGAGATCAACCAAATTATTGCTTAAGGAGAGCTTCAGACAGAGGCTCTATTTGTACTTCAAATTGAAGAAATACATTAAGGGTTTGAAGAAGATTGAGGGTTCATTAGTTGCAGACCCAAATATTCATCATTAGCTGCAATTTATACCAGATTTCAAGCATCGAATTTGCAGCTACAGTAACACATGAACAGTAAAATTGGAAAATTTACAAGGCTTTCATATTAGCCTTAGGGTCCATTAATGATTTTGGTTCAGTTTTGTGTGAAGACTGACAACAGATGAGGTGCATTTACTACCCATTTGGCACATTTTCTAAGGCCGCACAGCCTGCTACTTAACAGCTGCACCAACACTAGGACTTGGTGTGTTTCTTCTAGGGCCAATCGCCTTGCTCTTGATGTCCTTCTTTCCTCCTTATTGGGCATCTACTTCAGCGAAGGGATTCAATTACTCAAGGCAAAAAATCATTGCAGGCAGCAGTTCGATCAATTATCAGGTTTATACATTGCTGCGACCACTTCCAGAATTACATGTGAGGATCAATATCAGTCTCTTGGTATGCACTTGGATGTATGGGCTTTGAAAACAATAGAGTGACATGTATATTTTCTTTTCTGCAAGTCGATCATATTTACCGACATTATTTGTGCATTGACTTCAGCATTAAGAATGTTATTTGTGCTTTGCCATTATTACATATCTTTTAGTTTATGCATGATATGGCGATATATTTGAAAATTCAAGAAACTTTCATGTAACTCTCAATACATTTGAAGAACATATCATTTGCATAGAAAACCATAGGTTTGGCAGAGTTAGAGCCATTGGGGTTTTGTATTGTTCCTAACTGGCAAACTCCCCCAACTCCGTGTACGCACCTAAGCTGAAGACTTTGTACACATGCAATGTTTGGTCCGTAAGGTGGAGATGCCAGTCATACGGTGTATAAGATAGGCTGTACGACAACACAGGAGGTGGCCGTACGAAGGTATGATGAATGACGATGTCCGATGCTGGAATATGTGGTAAGGTCGTATGGTACAATAGTCAGTTGCAGGTGCCTTCGGTGGTCAAATGTTGTTGACTGTACGTCATCAAGATGTAAGGTATCCATACGGTTTGTAATGTGACCGTATGGTCAATTCCAGAGTCTTGTGTGCTCACAAAAGGGCCTTACGACCTCTTCCCTTCACACGTGTTGATGCATAAATATTGCTATATAGAGGTATTAGATAAACATGAGTTTCCAGATTCACATAGACAATAGACTATTGCATTAATGATGACTTCACAAGAATGGACGCCAGATGGATTGTTGCCAAAATACCAACGACGCCAGAAGTAATTCAAATTCAAATAGTGATAGCACTTCAGATTTCACAAACAGATATCGCTCAGGAATACAAATTTGTCTTTTATAGAAGACTTCACAAATTTGGAGCACAAAGTGAAATATCAGAATGATATTTCCAACAATAGTCTAGGGTGGTTGTGAACTACCGAAATTGCAACAAACCAAATAGGGAGGATCTTTCACCTTCGAAATGGAAAACAAAAGAACTCCAACCGGAATTCGCAATACAAATAAAAGATTTCATATCGCATAATAACAACTCCCTAGTTGCCAGACATAAATACCCCTTTGGAGAATTCCTGGGGGTTTACAAAAGAACGTCGCGGCAAACACCTATGGACAACAATAATAAAATAGGCCCCGAGATAAACTAAATCGATCAGGTCCCTTACATAGAAATTTATAATTTATATTTATTTTATGACGGGGATATTACAATCCTCTCATCCCAAAGATTGCTTGTCCTCAAGCAATTGTAGACTCGGGTGCTCCAAGATCTGTTCGCCCTCCCAAGTGGCGTCGTCGAGTGACAGATTTTTCCATCGTACTAGGAATTCTTTAATGGTACGGTTCCTCAGTTTCCTCTCATGGATGTCAAGGATCTCAGCGGGTTCAAGAACCCGTTTCCCTTCTTCGTCAAGGGGCGGTAGATCTGCCCATATAGTGATGTGTTGTCCCACAACTTTCTTCAGACAAGATACATGAAAGACATTGTGGATATGACTCCCCTTAGGCAGTTCTAATTCATAGGCAACTTCCCCTATGCACTGGATCACATGGTATGGCCCGTAGAAGCGTGACCTTAACTTTTCTTTGCCACCTACCCTTAGAGAAGACAGTCTGTGTGGTTGGAGTCGGAGATACCACAAGTCACCCATGTCAAAGCTTGTCTCAATTCGATGCCTATCAGCATACATCTTCTGTTGGTTTTGTGCCCGCTGGAGGTTCTCCTTCAAAGACCTCAAAATATCTTGTCCTTCCTATAACTAGTCCTTCGCTCTCGGCGCACAACTGTCACCTAGAACCATATCCACAAATGAGGGTGGTTCATAACCATAGAGTGCTTTGAAAGGCGCTATCCCAATCGACAGGTGGTAAGTAGTGTTGTAGCAGTGCTCTCCCAGATGCAACCATTTAGTCCATGCCTTCTGTTGTGCTGAAACATAATTCCGGAGGTACCCTTCCAGCCACTTATTCACAATTTCTGTCTGTCTGTCGGTCTGCGGGTGATAGCTAGTGCTTGGCGACAATTCTGTCCCTGCAAGCCAAAATAGTTTTGGTCTAGAAAGTGCTAAGAAATCGACTGTCCCTGTCACTTACTATGTTTCGTGGCAGCCCGTGCAAGCGAAAAACGTCCTTGAAAAATAACTCTACCACTTGTGCAGTCTGGAACCCCGCGGGGATGGCGAAGAAATGTGCATACTTCATCAAACGGTCTACCACTACAAAAATGCAATCCCTGCTGTGTACCTTCGGAAGTCTAGTGATGAAGTCCATGGAAATGTTGTCCCATTTCTTCTCTGGTATTGGCAATGGTTGCACCAAGCCCGCCGGTAATGTGTGCTCAGATTTGTTTTGCTGACACATAGCACATTCCCGAACGTAATGCAAAACATCATTCTTAAGTCCCTTCCATGAAAATCTTTCCTTGATCTGGCTCTAGGTCTTGAGAAAACCCGGGTGTCCGGCCGGCCAATGGCGAGTTGTGAATCTCCTTCAAAACTTTTTGCTTCATTGAGGATTCGGGCACCAAGTAAATCATGTCCTTGTAGTAGATGATGTCGTCAACCACCCTGTATCGATCGTCCTAAATGTCGCCATCCATTAGTTTACATGCAAAAGTGTTCTTCACCAACAAGTATGCCTTCCAATCGACTGAGATCTAGGATAATGAGCAGATGGTGGGTTTCCTTGACAGGGCATCTACTACGACATGATTCTTCCCTTTTATATATTTGATATCAAAGTCGAATGCCTGAATCTTGCTTACCCATTTTTTTTGTCTCTCATTTAGATCCCTCTGCTCTAGAAAATATCTTAGGCTATTGTGATCGGTACAGATGACAAACTTGACTCTAACCAGGTATTGCCGAAACTTGGTTAAGGTGTGCACTATGGCCAACATTTCCTTATCATAGATAGAGTATAACCGCTTAGCCTGTGTGAGTTTCCGGCTCTCAAAAACTATCGGGTGAGGATCCTGCATCAACACTGTGCCAATGCCCTCACTGGAGGCATCACATTCCAAGATGAAAGGTCGAGTAAAATCTGGTAATGCAAGAACCAAAGTACTCATAGCTTCCTTCAATTTATCGAAGGTGTGTTGTGCTTGTTCACTCCACTGAAAAGATCCCTTCTTAGTTAAATCCGTCAATGGTGCATTAAGCTGGGAGAAACCTTTCACAAACCTTATGTAGTAACTGCACAACCTGAAAAATCCCCGCAATTTCGAGAGAGCTCGTCTAGGATAGCCTGAATCTTCTCTTGGTGAACCTGAACTCCATATCTACTGGCAACATGCCCCAGGTATAATATCTCTATCATCCCGAATTTGCACTTGGATCATTTGGCAAACAATGACTGCGACTCCATAATCCCGAGGACTTCATCCAATTGCTTCAAATGCTCTTCCCATGTTTTACTGTAAATGAGGATGTCATCAAAAAATACCAATAGGAACTTACGCAGTTGTTTGTTGAATATGCGGTTCATGTAGAATTGGAATGTGGCTGGTGCGTTCGTTAACCCAAATTGTATGACCAAAAACTCATAATGTTCCTAGTGACATCGGAAAGCCGACTTCTCGACATCTTGTTCTCTCATGCGAATTTGATGATATTTAGAACGAAGGTCTATTTTGAAAAAATAGACTGCGCCATGCAACTCATCTAGAAATTCATCGATCCTGGGGATGGGGTATCTGTTCTTGATTGTTTTCTTGTTCAGCACACAGTAGTCCACACACATTCGTAAAGTCCCATCCTTCTTCACTAGTACCACCGATGATTCAAATGGGCTAGAACTAGGTTGGATCCATCCCTTGTCGAGAAGCTCCTGAATTGTCTTTTCAATTTCATCCTTAAACTTCCTGGGGTGACGGTATGGTGTGGTGATGACGGGTTTGGCGCTAGCCTCCAATTCAATAGTGTGCTCAAAACCCTAGTGTGGAGGTATGCCAGGTGGAATGTCGACGAAAACCATATCATGCTTATTCAGTACGGCCTGAAGCTTATCATTTGTCTGTTGCCCCTTTATGGGCTTTGGCGAGACCAAGCAATGTGCTGCCTAGGAAATGTCATCATCTCGGAAGATAGCCTCCATCCATTGTGCTGATATCTCCTTTGGCCCATCATTTCCCATTCCTCTCAAAACAACCTTTTTACCATCAACTTCAAAGAACTCCATTCGCTTGAAGCTTCGTGTGTTCTCGTCAAGAGTCTCCATCCACTGTGTTAATGATATATAGCTTCTATCGGATAAATTCTATGAAGTTTTAGATTATTTGTATATATATTAATAATGTAAAATATATATGTATATATATGCGCTAACACACACACACACACACGCACATATATATATATATATATATATATATTTAATATTGAGTAAATTAATATTATTATTAATATTCTCATAAATATATATCAAAGATGACTGATTAATATTGGTTTTTATTAATCATGTATTGATACCGAATTGTATTGGTTAAACATCCATTCTACAAACACCGATTAGCATCAATTATAATTAACATTGCATACCGATTGAGTATCGGTTATATTATGTACCGATTGAGTATTAAGTTTAATAAATCTCGATGAGTATCGAGCATCATGAACAATGATAAGCATTGGGTATAATGAAAGCCGATTATCATTGTTTATGAATCGATGTGTATACATATTGTGAGGAGGCATGTCAATAGAGAGACATGTCTCCACGTGGAGACATGTCTATCTATTGACATGTCTCCCCATATATATATCCAATCTCGGATCGAATGAAGAAAAGCATATACAACAGTCAATGCAAGTCTCATTCACACGATTTGCACTTCAAGTATTATAGATCAAGCATTTTCACATATATATAAAATTGCAGCCATATCTATCATATTATCAATTTGATCTAACTTTAACATGGTATCAGAGCCAGGTTTGAGAAACGATCAAGAACAGATTTTAAATCTATGTTATATCGGTGTTGTGGACTATAGCAGATTAAAGATTTATGTTGGCATCACGAACTCCAACCTTTGAATATTGTGGAGATATATAAATTAATAGATTTCTATGTTTGGGCGGCACTTAGTAGTCGATGATAATATGGAGTGACGCCATATTCCACTCCGGCGAACGACTACCTCAGCCGACATCAAACTCATGCTGGCAGTAAGATGAAGGGATGTGTCCCATGAAGTCGTGGAGCCATGTCCCTACGAACAGAATGATATAAGAGGGGCAGCATGGTGTAGATAATAGCACATCAGGAAGGGAACAAAAACGGAGTCTCATCCATACTATTTGCAGTTCAAGTTTAATAGATCAAGCATTTTCACATATATATAAAATTGCATCCATATCTGTCATATTATCAATCTGATCTAACTTTAACACACTGGATTCCTAGAATGACCTCCATGTCATCTAGATCTACTATAAAGAAGTCGTTTGTGACCGTGTGGTTCTCCATGGTAATGCTCAGTTGCGGGACTAGATGGGTACATGATAAGAGAGTTCCTCCTGCCACCTTGACGTGGAATCCCACATGTGCCTCTGTCGGTAAACCTCTTTGCTTCGCAAGTGATGAGTTAATGAAATTATGCGTAACCCGACTATCAAGCATCACTATGACCCTCTGTCCTTGGAGAGTTTCCCGTACCTGGAAAACCATGCACCTCGGGCTACCAGCAAGACCGATGGTGCCTCCTCTTCGTACCAGTGTGGGAATTCTCTCTATATAGTTTATGTTAGCCTCCTTGGAAACTTGCTGGCCCTCCCCTCCAAGTACCAGATCTTCCTGTTCTTCCTTTCCATCTGACATGACCTCAATGTAGTATATTTTCCCCTTACCTAAGCATCTATGCCCAAGCTCCCATGACTCTTTGCAGGTAAAACAAAGCTTTCTCCTCCTAAGATCTTGTCTAGTGGCTTCATCCAATGATGGTTTCTTCGGATGGGGTTTGTTGACTTTCAAAGCCAATGGTGGTTTGGTGTGTGAATAATTTTGAGAAGATGAGGCTGATGATATCGCCATGCTTCGAGCTTTCTTGATTGCCTCGAAGAGGGTGTTGGGGTTGAACCATTTTACCCATCCCTTCAATGGTTTCGTTAGTCCATCTATGAATAGCACGATACGCCATCTCTCTAAAATATCCGTAACTAGCACCGAGAGTCTCTAGAACTCAGTGATGTAACGGTTGACTAACCTGGTCTGCCGCAATTGTGCCAACTCTTTAAAGTTGAGTTCAAGAACTTTACCATCAAATCGATCTATAAGCCTTTCTGTAAACTCGGCATAAGTGTTCACTTGGTCATGTCCGAGAGTAACCATACCGTGGTGCCACCATTCGTGTACCACTTCTTCCAGCTGGAGTGCAACAAATTTAATTACTTCTTCTTCAGGCATTGGATTGAGTTGGAAGTATGTGTTGGCCTTCATCACCCACACTTGAGCAGTGATTGATCCAAATCCATCAAACGGAGACAAATTTACCTTGCTTAACTTCCTTTTATGGTCATTATTAAAGTGGTCATGATTACCACCGGAATACCTCATTCTTAACTCGGCATAATGTAAGATATATCCCCTTCCATATTGGCATTCCTCCAATCTTCCCATAACTATTCTTGCATTTCTTCGAAAGTGGGTTCTTGTCCTCTGTGCGGTGTCTCAATCTTTGGAGGGAAAGTTGGCATCAAGGGGCGAGAGCATAAGGGATGAGGGTTTTCCCTCCCTATAACCGAATCATTGCCATGACCATTTTGTTCTCCTTTGGTCTTTTGTTCTGCCAATCTCCGTAACATCTCCTCCATAAGTCGTTGACGTTCTTCTCCTCTGGACATAGTGTCGTTGAGCTGTTCTTGACTTCTAGTTAGCTTCGTCAATAGTTCCATTACGCCAGCGGCAAGATCCTATGGGTCTCCCATTCTATTGGCAAGACAGTCTCTCCTAGTGTAAACCATCGGTTCCTTCCGCATTCACCAATGGGCTGGCAGAATCACCAGGTCTGATACCATTGTAATGTTCCTAACAAGCAAACACCCCCAACTCAGTGTACACACTTGAGCTGAAGACTCCGTACACGTGCAAGGTTTGGTTCGTACGACGGAGATGCTAGTCGTACAATGTATAAGACAGACTGTACGACAACATAGGAGGTGGCCGTATGGAGGTATGATGAATGACGATGTACGATGCTAGAATATGTGGTAAGGTCGTATGGTACAACAGTCAATTGCAAGTGCCTTTGGTGGTCAAATGTTGTTGACCATATGTCATCAAGATGTAAGGTATCCGTATGATCTGTAATGTGACCGTATGGTCAATTCCAGAGTCTTGCGTGCACACAAAAGAGTTGTACCTCTTCCCTTCACACGGGCTGATGCATAAATATTGCTACATAGAGGTATTAGATAAACATGAGTTTCTAGATTCGCACAGACAATAAACTATTGCATTAATGATGACATCACAAGAATGGACGCTAGATGGATTGTTGCCAAAATACCAACGACACCAGAAGTAATTCAAATTCAAATAGTGATAGCACTTCAAATTTCACAAATAGATATCGCTCAAGAATACAAATCTATCTTCTATAGAAGACTTCACAAATTTGGAGCACAGAGTGAAATATCAGAATGATATTTCCAACAATAGACTACGGTGGTTGTGAACTACCGAAATTGCAACAAACCAAATAGGGAGGATCTTTTACCTTTAAAATGGCAGACAACAAAACTCCAACTAGTATTCGCAATACAAATAAAAGATTTTGAATCGCATAATAACAACTTCCTACATGCCGGTCATAAATACCCCTTCAGAGAACTCCTGAGGGTTTACAAAAGAATGCCGACATGACAAACACCTACGAACAACAATAATAAAATGGGCCTCGAGATAAACTAAATTGATCAGGTCCCTTACATAGAAATTTATAATTTATATTTATTTTATGACGGGGATATTAGAGGGCTCAAGAATACAAATTTGTCTTCTATAGAAGACTTCACAAATTTGGAGCACATAGTGAAATATCAGAATGATATTTCCAACAGCAGACTAGGGTGGCTATGAACCATTGAAACTGCAACAAACCAAATAGGGAGGATCTTTCACCTCCAAAATGGCAGACAATAGAACTCCAACTGGAATTCGCAATACAAATAAAAGATTCCAAATTGCATAATAACAACTTCCTACATGTCGGTCATAAATACCCCTTCGGAGAACTCCCGAGGGTTTACAAAAGAACATAGCATTTTTGTAATAGTGGACCGTTTGACGAAGTATGCACATTTCTTCGCCATCCCCACCGGGTTCCAGGCTGCATAGTTGGAAGACTTATTTTTCAGGGAGGTTTTCCGCCTGCACAGGCTGCCACGAAACATAGTGAGCGACAAGGATAGTCGATTTCTCAACACATTCTGGAGAGAACTGTTTCTTAGCATTGTGAATGTTATTTGTGCTCTGCCATTATTACACATCTTTTAGTTTATGCATGATCTTGCAATATATTTGAAAATTCAAGAAACTTTCATGTAACTCGCAAAAGATTTGAAGAACATATCATTTGCATAGAAAACCAGAGGTTTGGCAGAGTTAGAGCTATTGAGGTTCTTATAGGAAACGACATGGGGGATGAAGAAATGAAGTCCCTGCATCGAAATACCGTACTAGGGACGGGAGCAGGCCAAGAAGGCTAGGGGATGCGTCCTCGTCAAGCATAGCTATTCATGTTTGGATGAAGACTTTTTCACTAAATCAGGATATTGGTTTAATTTGTAGAAATATATCTCGGCTTATATCTTCATTTAAAAAATATATATGACATGAGGCCCAAAATTTTTGTTTTCCTCATTGTCTTGATAAAAATTTAAGTTTTGATTGTAAAGACAATCTTTAATAAAGTTAACTTCTGGGGTAGGGTATCCAAGGCAAGTCGACAGAGTGGAGGAACATAAATTACACAAAAAGGTGAAAAGTATGAGAGAAAATAATTGTCCAAATGATGTTCAAAGTCCCCACAATGTAAAAATGAGAGACTATAGGTATGAAGTGAATTAGATAACATTGAAATGAACCTAATAAGTTTTTTACAACATAAGAAGTTAAATCATAATAATAATGTTAGTTTTCAGCTCCAATAGGCATTCATTACATCTGGCTGTTAAATTCTTACAGGTAGGTGCTGGAACAAACCCTTTGGAAGGAGCAGCACTAGGCATGTCACTGCTTGAGTCTTTTGCTTACAGTGGTTCCCTTTTGACAGTAGCTACGACTCATCAAGGGGAGCTGAAAGCTTTGAAGTACAGGTACTTCAATATTTTGCCTTGGTGCATAGTTATTAGATAAGTAATAAGTGAATATTTTTATTGTGATTCTGTTTACTTAGGCATCATTTAAAATATAGTTTTTGTAGCTGTGGATGATGTGAAGATATAGACAATGCAGACTAAACTATTTTCAAACTTCGAAGTCTGTGCTTTCCTTTTACTGACTCCAAGTCGAAGCCAAAAAACAGCCTATGGATTTGTGTCAAGTCTGCATTTATCGTTTGTGTTTACTGGGTTATCTTTGTTTTTTTGTTCATTGCTTATTAAACATTAAGTTTTTGCAGTCTAGTGTGTTTACCACAAAACTAACAATTTAATATAAATTACAATCACCACTAATGGTTTGCTGCTCAATTCTTGATGAAAGACATGCTTCATCGAGGGGTGTTTTTCTCCAATTGCCAGCTCTAGTTTTAGTTAGATCTTGTAGTTGGGGTTTATTCACTTTTCATTTGTTCTGTCTTGTTTTCATTTCTTTTCTTTAGCTCTTTTTGTTTACTTACTTTCATACCCTTGGGTTCTTTTGGCCTAGTACCTATTTTGAAATTGATTGTGTTATCAGATCTCATAGGCCTAGCTTGGTCATTTGAGGTCGTTACCAAAATTTTTCTAGTTTCCAATCTACCTTTCTCTTTACTAAAAGATTGGTATATCTCATTTGTAATGATGGTGATGTATGCTCTTTTAGTTGAATTGTTGGCATAAGATATTGTATTTTTCTCCTTGACAGCAATGACAGGTTTGAGAATGTGTCTGTGGAGTATGATGAAGAAAATTTGAGACCAACATACAAGCTTCTTTGGGGCATTCCAGGTCTGTATCTATTTACATTTTCAATTTGTATAAAAAAGTTGTGTGAATTTTTTTTTTGCCTGAAACACAATTTCAAGTAGGGGACCTTAATCTTTTATATTCATGATATATATTCACATAATTTTATGCTATCAAGAATTCTTTTTGAAATGCCTAATTGTTTAGTTACCTTATACTTTTCCAAAGTTTTAGAAGTGTGCTGATATCTTGCAAGTTGTGGTCAGACAAGAGTATTTGAAAAGAAGTGTTAAGGGAAATAAGCAAAGCCAATACTCGAACTCTTCAAGATAAATCATGAAAAAAACAAACCCCTACACCTTAAAGATGATTGGGATTGGTGGATTTAAAATAAGAGTTGATTGAATGACTGGCATAGATTAACTCGGTGGGGACCTATCACTCAGGAATTGCAAGTTAGTATTTTCACAATTGACATGACTTTGTTAGCAGTTTCTTTGCAATGGTCACTGTATAATTGAATAAGTTTTAATATTATTTTATAAGCCCCCTCAATTTTCTCAAATATGTGCAGCAATACCTTTTCTTACATGCACTGTTGGCTTCATCATAATGCTCCTTGACTTTATGATATGACATTTTTGTGATAAATGAATACTTTCTGTTATTTTATTGGCATGTTTCTACAACTGTAACTTGGTGGACTGCTTATATGATTGGAACAAGTAAAGTTGGTGTGGATTTTCTGCTCACAGTTTAGGAATTTCTAATTTCACAGTTACTATGACTTTGTTAAATTTCACTATGTATTTGAATCAGTTCAGATGGATTTATAAACATCATCAATTTACTTGAATATTGAGAGCAATACCTCTTCTTATAGGCATTGTTGGTTTCTTGGTGCTTTATTTGCTAAGGATTATCGATCACTGGGCCTCATGATGCTATATGACTCTATACTATCACAAATTTAATAAATGAATTCTCTTTGCCAGTTTATTGACATGTTTGACTACTTTACCCGTTCCATCGTTATTGAATTTAACATTGTAATATTTGCAAATAATTAGAATCTCTCTCTGTTCTGGTTTTAGGACGATCAAATGCAATAAGCATTGCAGAAAGGCTTGGTCTACCAACTCATATACTAGATAGTGCACGGAAAATTTATGGAACAGCTAGCGCAGAAATCAACAAGGTAAGTTTAAGTTTGTGGGTATAAATAATAAGATGGTATTACAGTGTGAATGAGGAGAGGTAGACATGTAATGCACTTGTATGAAAATTTATTATTTTGGCATGCTTTTCATTCTGAAAATTCGGACTCGAATATTTCCTTTCAAAACACTATAATCAGTTTAATTCTGATAATGATTTGACTTTCTCTCTCTGAGACTGCCTTATGGCTAGAATAATATATAGATGATATGGCAGTGTTATACTATGGCCAGTTTATTGTATTTTTGATCTTGTAAAAAGTTACATACATGCGGTCACTCTTAAAGGTTGACATTATTGCTTACTTTCTTAATCACTTTTTTTTTTCCACTTTTCTTGTTTCTTAGCTAAGCTAAAGACACTAGTTCAGACTTTAACAGATTTTTTGTTGTTTCTATACATATTGCCCAGTTTTTATGGTAGCATTGGATACTAATAGCTTTTTTTGTAGCAATATTTTGTAACTTTGTTATATTGATAAGTTGTATTAAAAAGCTGATGATTGTAGATAAGATAAGATAAGATAAATCTATTAATGTCCAACAAAAGACCACAAAGAGGGTCCAAGGGACTGCCGAAACAAAGCAAAAGGTCAGCCCACAGCAGGAACACAAAACAGTGTCTGGGGATACTGTGATGGAGGTTTCGCACACCACCAACACATAATAGAATGCACTGAGTATATCCTACTCTCTCTTGAACAAGGGAGTCTCAGGTGTTAATTTATATTCACCACACACCTTTTCAATTTATATTCATTCTTTAATTCAACAAGTCTTAAACATTAGACCAACTGATTGTATTCAATGTACATAAAATGGACAACTGAAATAACAATGCAACTGAACAGTTTGACTTGACTGACTTGCTGACTTGAAACAGTAGATATAATATTGAATGTTGTTCTATTTGCAGCTGAGTAAGCAACCACTAAAGAGATTGACATGCCAAACAATACAGACTATTCCCTGCAATAATCAATAGTTTCAAATGGCTTGCTAGATTTTAGGTCCCAAGGTGTTGCCTCCCTTAATATTTGCCCAAACTTTTTATTTCAAAAGAAATGTCTGATTATTTATCATGCCATAAACCTGTGGAATTGTTTTATTATTAGAAGAGTATGTATGTGTAGGAAGATGTTGTGGCAGGGTGGGTTTGGAAGGGGTATAGAAGATATTGCATGTCTACACTTGATTTTCATACTTTTGTATATTTGCAGATGTGAAGTTTGTAATGGCACTGTTCATTTGTATATCAGGTAATAACAGATTTAGAAAGTGCCAAACAAGACTTTCAAGAAGATTTGCTTGCAGCAGAATATTATCTGATGTGAGTTTTTCTCTTTTTCTTGACAATCATGGGAAAAGGCGTATGATTCTTGGTGTGTTTGAATTCAATTTCTAATGTTTTTCTTTCTTATTTCAATTGCATTTAATGGGAAGCTTCCTTTCTTCTTAATACATATGTTATATTAGAATCCAGTAAAAATTCAAAATTTGAAGTACTGGAAATGGGATCATATTTTCCTTTCTTGATTTCCTATTCATATTTATCAGTAGAATATGTATTTATCAATGTATTCTTTGTGAAGGGTAATGGCTTTTGAGTACTCGATGACTGGAAAAATTGTAGATTATGAATGTCTCAACCTACAAGGAACAAAACCAGAATGATTTACCATGATAAATATTAAATTAGCTCTTAACCAAATATTGTGGAATTCGAATCTGGCAAACTGCTTGCCCCTCTTAGTAATTGTCTTTATCTACCCTTTGTTTACAATATTGATAGTACATTCAAATTTTGATTGATCAAAGGGCCTAATCAGAAACAAAGAAGGAATTCCACAGTTTGGAAAAATGACATTTTTTCAGTACATGGATAGCAGCAAGTTTTGTAAGTTCCTGTACATATTACAGACAATATATGATGCTGTAATTTTTTCTGTATTCCAGTTGTATTGGCCAGAAACAATCCAAAATTATGTTAATGAGATTATGATGGAGTCTGACAATCTTTAGCCGATATTCATATCTTTTAATTGGGTCATTGATGACTGGAGAACACTGGAAAGCCTTTTTTACACCTATCCTCTTATGGTAAATTCAGTCCCTTCCCCACTCTTGATTGTCAATTTCCCTTTTTCTTACAGAATCGACTTTTAACCAACAGAGGATGCCATCACCTCTATAAATCATAAATGAGAAAATATCAAATATGACGCATCCTTTTTTAGAGGAGCAAGAACACTGGAAACAGTGAAGGGTAGCACAGAACTTGAAGTGCCTTTAGATCCATCGGACTTCTCAATCTTAAAAGAAAATAGCCAAGTTCCAAAGGTTTGCTACCCAAAATGGCATTGAATGAGTAAATGAGGCAACCATGGAAGGACTATTCAACATTCCTTTTGTAAAACCAACAACTGGTGATCTAATTATTGAAGAAGATATACCAGAAATTGATACTTCAGAAAACACAATCAAGCGTCAAGTAGGTATCTATAAGACCCCTCAGTTAAAAGTAGAATCTGTGTACAAAAAGAGTGCTTTGAATCCAAACCCTTTGAAAAATTGCATAGCCAGGTCTACTTTTAAACATTTTGTTGTACCTAGAATGAAAATTGTTAACATTAGAATATGACCCTCAACAAACATTCCAAACCAAAATGTTGTCTATTTCTCCATTAGAAGAAATAGAAAATATTAGACAACATAAGAATATATCTAGAAGGATTGACATTTAATCTTTTAGATAAAGTTATGGGATATTTAGACTTAAGAAAACTAACTCTTCAAGATTGTCCCATTACAAATCTCATACAATTTGCCAGAGATCAAATACTGAAATTCATTGATGACTGCAAATATTAGCAGAAGTTGCACCTACATTCGTTGATTCTTATGGCTGTAATCCACATACAAACAACACAATAAAAAAACAACGACAAAGGTTGGCGGCTGAATGGGTACGATTTCTTACTATTAACCTTCAGAAAACAACTTGCAGAATCAATACAACATACACGTGACGGTCTGGTTTTTGATATCTCATAAGAGATAGAGCATACTTCGTATGGCAAATATAACTACGCTTGGACACACTATAAGACTAGATGCAAGAGGACTCTAGACTTTCGATGCCCACAATGCTTCTGGAGGGGCTTGTTTATAGCGGATTTGAGATGGGTATAGCAGGTAAAAGGGAATTTGACTTAAGATACTGGGTAAACAACTACCAGAATTACCAAACTTGACAATCCTTTGTACAATTATTCCCTTTTAATAAAGCTACAGTAATCATTGTAGACATTCTATTCATCATTGCTGGCTGATGAGCTTGATGTTGGAGATGGTACTGGTGGTATCAAATCTCCATGAACAAATATTTGTTCCCAATTTAATGGTTTCCACTTGGCAAGGATCTGGAACTTGTATATTCCAATCTTGAAGATTATTGTCATATAACAGCTGTGGGGAAAAGAAAGATTCCCACTTTAATCTTGTCCTAACAATATTTTTGGTGAAAATCTCCTTGCTAAGTGTATGGTTAGGATTCACTTGATCTGGTCTAGTATAAGTAAAAAATTCCAATAAATGTCCTTTCAGCGGAGTAGAACAACTAACTAGCCATGTGAAAAAGTGATACAAGAGCATCTTGGGTTCTTGGCAATCTTGCATCAACCAAAAACATTTAGTTTCATTTTGATTGTGTTTTCCAGTTTGAGAGAGTGATGCAGTGGTCATTTATCTTTGAGATATTTGGTTGCAGTCTTAGAATCTTGTTAAGGACTTTGTAATGTTTATCTTTCAAATTGCACCTCATTTGGATAAGTACTGTTTGAGTTATTCAAGTTTCCCTTTCTCTATGGCTCATGCTCTATTTGTGGTGATCTTGTTTGCGGTCATGTGTTCATGTGTTTCTTCTGCTGCAGTCATGAATTCTTAATGTAGACCTATTTGGGAATCTTTCCCTTTGATCTAGTCATGTTTGGATCGAGGACCTTCATGTTTGGATTCTTTTGGTTGCTTTAGGTAGCGTGTTCCTTTCTGCCTGGGTCAACCTTGGAGATTGTGCTAAGATTGTTGCTCATTCATTGTTAACGTGTGCGATCATGGTGCATGATTGTTGGATCACGTGTGGACCTAAATTTTGTTAGCAATTCAAGATTGTCATTAGTGTCCATCCACAAACGCTATGCACCGGTAAGGGGTCACCGGTCACTCACAACACTTAGAAGACACCGCACCGGTCGATAATACTCACCGGTAAGGACACACACCGGTCTCAATATGCATAAGTTAAACCGGATATAAGGTCACACCGGTCTAAAACAGCCTAAAGATCCGCACCGGGTTTAGTGGATCAGTTTGTGTTAAAAGTAGGATTATACGGGACATCCACCGCTTTGAAGTGGAGTTAGCTTTTTAACAGGAGTTAGCTTTAATTCATGCGGATGGCTTGCAAGGTAAACTTCAGTTCAGTGCACATAGCTTTTTGCTGATTGCATGATTTATTGCGGAGTTTGCAGCTTGGCGGTTCTATGAGTTAAGGGTTTCATTACGGAGAATCTCTTGTATAAATACAGGTCATAGGACGCAAGATAAGTTGTTGTTGAAATTAGATGATTGCATAGAGCAGAGGAGAGATATCTTCTGAGAAACACTGCACAAAAGCAGCAGAGTTCAACATCTATTCTAACAAGGAACAGAGGTATGATCTAATCAGACATTCAGTGTCACAATAGATCATTACTTTATCAGTAGTGAAAGTATATTCAAATCCCTATATTAGGGTGGACCTAATCGGTTCATTGTAAAAATCCCCTAACAGGGTAACATCTTTGGTGATGTTTAAAGTCTTGTAACCAGGCAACCTTTAATAGGGTTCAGATCTTAACCGATCTCTGTAAAATCCCTTAACCGGGTAGCACTATGATCAGTGCTTTGTAAGCTCCTAACAGGGCACCTTCATTCTACAATAGTGAAGTTGTGAGCATTGTCTCACCGTGGTTTTTTCCTTCTAACGGAGGGTTTCCACATATAAACACCTATGTTGAGCTAAGTCATTTTGCTTATGATAGTAATTGGTTGATTAACTTTCTGTTCTTTAATGCAAAATCTGTTTGCTAGTTTTAGAATTGTTAAGAAAAATTCTGTTACTGATTCACCCCTCCCCTCTCAGTAACCGGTAAATTATTAACAATTGGTATCAGAGCCTTGTTCTCTCTGCTTTCAAGCCTAACAGCTGAAGAGAAAGATCATGGAGGTTTACCGGTATCAAAAGCAGCTTGAGGAAGCCAATGACCTCATAGCCTCTCTGGAGAACATATTGAGGAGATCACTTGCGAAAAGAAAGGAGCTAGCACTACAACTAAATGAGAGCAATGAAACCATTGATGAGCTCTCTGGACAAAGTGGATCTGACGAAGCTGAGGAGGCAGTATCTGAACTCATGGAAAAGAATCAGATCCTGACCGATGAAATCTCTAATCTCAAAAGAAAACAAGAAGACTGCCCTAAGGATGATTGAATTAATTGAGAAGAAGAGAAAAGCTGGGGACGAAAGAAATTCGGCAATCAAGTCTCTGTCAGCCTCGGAGAAAGCAAGGGACCGGGCAATGGAGGCCATAGGAGCAAATGAACTTATCATTCTACAACTTCAAGAAGACATGCAGAGTGTCACCCAAGAAAATTCCCACATGCAGAAAGGCTGGCATGATAGGAATGAAGCATGCAATAGACTGTCTCAAGAATTGCATCAACTAAGGGAGCAAATGAACGAACTTGAAAAGACAAATGAAATACTGAGAAGATACAACGAAAGTTCAACTAAGGTTGATGAACAACTCAAAGGTCAGAGAAGACACGAAGATTAGACCGGTCTTGGTTTCACCGGTGAAAAGGCAAAAAGGAATGGTGAGCCCTCTAGGGCAAAAGCAATCAAGAAGGATAAGATAAAATCGCTAGTGCAAAAGAATAAGAATTTCCCTAACACATCTTGCAACCACTGTGGGAAATCGAGTCATAAGACCAATAATTGCAGGAATGCACCGATAAAGACCAACAATAGCTACTGCAAGAACTGCGGTAAAAAGGGCCACAAGACCAGTGAGTGCTAGTCCAGTCCCACATCTGTGTCCATCAGCAGCATGAGAAGCTTCAGAGGGTACTGCTATGCATGCAATAAATTTGGACACAAAGCACAAGAATGCAAATCCAAGACAATGGCACTCCGATCCCCAAAACCAATACTCACTAAAAGAAGCAAGGACCTGAGCACAGTGAACTATGTGAATTGTGGATTACACAATTATAATGGATCTCACAACAAGCCAACTAACACTAGAAGAATGAACTCATGGAAAGCAACTCGAGTGATTTGCTATCACTGCAACAATGTGGAACACAAAGCCAAAGAATGCAGAAACTGATCATCCGGTAACAAGAAGGAACCGGTTAAATCTGAAAAAAAGATCAACAAGGAAGAAAAAACTAAGAAAACGGTCAAACAGATTTGCTTCGTAAAAGAATCAAAAATCTCTGCTGAAGAAAAGACAGAGGAAAGATTACCATCTGCTGATGGCGATATTTCTTCAACAAACTAAACCATGAAGGTTTAGAGGGAACCGGTAGATCCACTACCGTTCCCGGTATGACTGATGAGAGTCGGGCTCATTCAGTCTTCAAGATTAACCGGTAAGGCAAGTTTACAATCAACCGGTTGGTAAAACGAAAAAAGGTAGGTAAAGCATTTATTACTGTAGCCGTTTAACAAATAGTTACCATTTGGTAATTACCGTTATAATCTAGCCCTATAAAGGAAAAGGGAAATTACTCGCAAGTTTTCACTTTGCTTACTTTGCGATTTAGGAATTCTTGTGCTAAGTATTGTTTTTACGCTGTGATCTCTGAGAAACCACTATCTGCAAAGTATCGGTTAGGAAGAATGGCTTCATCTTCATCTATCGTGAAGTTGATCAAAGGAGATCTAGTGAACAGACCAGCATACAACATCTTGCCTATGCAGAACAGAGAAAACGACATGGCTGGTGCTCTTTCTTCCATACCAAAAGGAGTCTTCTTGACCGAGGATGTTACAGCATTCATTCACGCCAAACAGGAAGAAATCAGAGAAACCTTTATTCAAGGAGAATATGTGTCGCTATGTGAAGAAGGGAAACTGCTCGACAAATATGCCAATCTGGTATCTTCCGGTCTAATAAATGGTGTGTGCTACCCTACAATCTTCCGTGAGGACCAAATTAGACTGGTACTGAGCCATCTTCATGAACCAGGATTCTGGCTCAACCAAGGGGCATGTCACGAGATCACCAAAGAGGATCTCCACAGAGTGACCGGGTACAACGACAAAGGGGAAGTGATAACCTTGCGCACCATCTCCAATTCTATCGTCAACAAGCTGACCAAGTCGAAGTTCGATGGTTGACTCGTGACTATTAACGACATTGAAGATGGAGTGTGTTTCGCATCCGCTGTTATCGGATATAAAGTCTGCCAGTCAAGCAATCTAAACAGCATACCAGGTGGAGCAATTCATGCTGCGCATCACATTATGCACGAAAATGTCCAATACGACATTTATACAATGCTTCGAAACCAAATCTTTGAAAATATGAAGAAGCTTGGAGTGGTGAAGAAGAAATCTATGAAGTATGGGACCCTTCTGATGTGCCTATACTTCTACTTGGATTTCTTCCCAGGATTTGGAAAAGTGAATTGGAGAATCGACAAACCGATCATGCATCAAATCACTGAAATGGCAAATAGACAGGGAGACCAGCTAAGCAATGCCATGACCAAACATTTCGAAGCCTTTCAACTGGAGATGCACGAGAGGGAAAGAATTCCGTTGGCAATTGTCGAACATTACAAGGATGAGGTATGTTTTCTAGTCACCACCGACAACTGCATCATTCAAGCAGTTGAACCGAGAGATGCATATGCTCCTAAGCTGGGTTACGAGATCTCAGCCAAAGACGCTAAGGCATATGCTGAGGCACTAAATGATGCAAATTTGGATCTCAGTGCAAATCGGTTCGGTACGTACACATAAATTCTTCAGAATCTGTCAAAAAGGACACGGATCAAAATTGTCTATAAAAGGATGCCTCCATCAAGAAAGAAATCGGTGACAGAACAGTCCAAAGGTCAAAGGAAGAAAGAGGAACCGGTACCCAGCATCCAGGAGGAAGAACTAGAATAAACAGACCTTGAAGTCATAGTTCCTCTGATTAGGAAGAAGAAGATTGAAAAAGTATCAAAAGAGGATCCACCTAGACGAGCCAAGCCCACAATTGACGAAATTGTGGAAGGACTGAAGAAGGCTGGAAACTTAGGCTCTGTAAGAAGAAGATATGACTTAAGCAAAGATGAAGACAAGGACAAACTTGAGGAAGCAGTAGCATTCTGCCTCCACAAATTTAATTTTCATCCTGGTGGACTTCGTACTACTCTACCGGAACAACTTCTATAGAATATTGAGGCCCGGTGGAAAGCTGCATAAGAAAGAGAAAAGGAAGAGAGGATACGAGCTCTTCTAGAGGTTCAGAATCACCTTACTCTGGACGAGGCAGCAGAACAGGCTGAACTACATCAGAAAACCTTTGCAACTATAAGAAGAATAGGCTTGGTGCTTATTGGAGAAATTGAAAAGGTGCACATTGAGGAAGTCACACCATGGACCAACCTTCTTCAAACTCATCGACAAGCAAAAGAAGTAGCACAAAGAGCTACAGCTAAACCGGCACCTGACATCGGTAAAGGGAAGGGGGTACTAGGGGAAGAAGCACCGGTACTAGTAGATTTAACCAAGGAACAAGCAATGAGTCCAACGGTTCTCATCTCACCAAACAAAGGTAACTATCAACCTATGCATGTTGATGACTTAATTACTGAAGTTATGGACTTTGGAAATGTAGACAATGCAACTAAATGGTACAGTGTACTAAACGAAGAAGACAAACAAAAGGTGATTGTCAGAATTGTAGAGACCTTCATGGACTATCATAGGACTCCTAGGGACTACAGATCCAAGTTCCCACCGGAACTAAACAACAGGTTACAAGAAAAATGGAAGACCGGTCTAAGGATGAATACCAGAATCACTAGAGAAACACTACTCAAGGTCCGACGAAGGTTTAGTGAAGAAAGAATAAAGCTTCTACTAGAAGAAGCATCCATGAACCTGAAAACACTTGATAGTCGCAGAGATATTGAATGGATATGAGAACAAAGTCTACAAAGACACTCTAGACTACTGGAATAGTTATAACTTCATAGCATTAGAAGGATATGGTCCTTAGGATCAGAACAGACTTGTGTAATCAGAGGAGCTCTTAACTAATGATCAAGCAAATGATGAACAAGAAACAGAAAGTGATATACCCATAGGGAAACTCCTTATTGCTGAGAAGCAACAGTAAAAGAAGACCCACTGGGAGAACCACAAAATGTTGAAAGTAGTAAGCCACCGGAAGAAGTTCAACCGGAAAGAAGAGCTCATCGAATAATGGAAGACAACAAGGGGCAAAAAGAAGAGACCTCTGTCCACACAGAGCAGCTAAGACCGGAGCAAGAGCAAGGTCAGCAAGAACACGGAGACATTCCTAGCTCATCCTCAAAAAGGAAACTAACATTTGCTAAGGAAAAAGACGCAAAGAAAAGTAAAATCACCGAAATTGTAGTAGACATCAGTAAGATGTCAACAAGGCAGCTCAAGGAATTGACCAAGAGGAAATAGGACATGGTCCTGACTACAGTAAAGAACATCATGTGCAACTTTGTACCAGATACAGACGTTGATGAAGATGAACCGGTCATCAATCAACTAGAGGTACTTACACAGGCAACCGGTGAGGATCTAACAGATCCAGAAACAATGGCCATTGACCACTATGAGAAGAAAAGAGTGGAGATTCTCCACAAACAATTTGAAGAAATCAAGGTCAATGTGACAGCCAACTTAAAAGTGTTGCAGGAGCAACTGCAAGTGGCAAATAATTTGATGACAAGAACATCCAATTTCGATACATTCTTGCAAGATCTGTCAGAGAAATCAGCAAAGGTCTCAGAAGAAATCAGAGCATTGTCCTCTCAGTTTGATATTAAGAACAAAACCACAACTACTTACAGCAAAGAAATGACAAGTTTGACTCTAACACTAAGGAAAATTGTTGAAGAAGAGTATAAGAGAATCCAAGAAATAATTGGATTTCAGATGTTTTTGGCACCAACATTTGACATCATGCAGCAAACCTCAACTTCTGTGGAGAATCTAATAAATGAACCAGACTATAAAACAGTGGAAGACATGGAGAACATAATTGTTTCTCTCAAAGCAGCCTAGAAGAATATGGAATATGTAATCGGTCAATGGGCACCCTTTTTACAATCTGCTAAGACTACCTACAAGGATATCTTCAACAAACTCCAAATGTAAATTCCTCAAAGCAGCTACAAAAGGGGAAGATAGATGGTCATAAAGTGACAAAATTGAGCAGTAAACAAAAGCAGAACAGAGGAGAAGAACACCGGAGCATTTAGACAGGGGAAGTGTTCTACAGACCAATACAGTGCACTATGATCAGTAAGTGAGTGAAGTTTGTGTATAGTTTTGCCACCAATGACAAAGGGGAAGATTGTTAGCAATTCAAGATTGTCATTAGTGTCCATCCACAAACGCTATGCACCGGTAAGGGGTCACCAATCACTCACAACACTTAGAAGACACTGCACCGGTCGATAATACTCACCGGTAAGGACACACATCGGTCTCAGTATGCATAAGTTAAATTGGATATAAGGTCACACCGGTCTAAAGCAGCCTAAAGATCCGCATCGGGTTAAGTGGATCAGTTTGTGTTAAAAGCAGGATTATACAGGACATCCACCACTTTGAAGTGGAGTTAGCTTTTTAACAGGAGTTAGCTTTAATTCATGCGGATGTCTTGCAAGGTAAACTTCAGTTCAGTGCACATAGCTTTTTGCTGATTGCATGATTTATTGTGGAGTTTGCAGCCTAACGGTTCTATGAGTTAAGGGTTTCATTACGGAGAATCTCTTGTATAAATACAGGTCATAGGACGCAAGAAAAGTAGTTATTGAAATTAGACGATTGCATAGAGCAGAGGAGAGATATCTTTTGAGAAACGCTGCACAAAAGTAGCAGAGTTCAACAGTCGGGCTAACAAGGAACAAAGGTATGATCTAATCAGACAGTCAATGTCACAATAGATCATTACGTTTATCAGTAGTGAAAGTATATTCAAATCCCTATATTAGGGTGGACCTAATCGGTTCATTGTAAAAATCCCCTAACAGGGTAACATCTTTGGTGATGTTTAAAATCCTGTAACCAGGCAACCTTTAATAGGGTTCAGATCTTAACCGATCTCTGTAAAATCCCTTAACCGGGTAGCACTATGATCAATGCTTTGTAAGCTCCTAACAAGGCACCTTCATTCTACAGTAGTGAAGTTGTGAGCTTTGTCTCACCGTGGTTTTTTCTTTCTAACCGAGGGTTTCCACGTATAAACACTTGTGTTGATCTGAGTCATTTTGCTTATGATAGTAAATGGTTGATTAACTTTTTGTTCTTTAATGCAAAATTTGTTTGCTAGTTTTAGAATTGTTAAGAAAAATTCTATTACTGATTCACCCCTCCCCTCTCAGTAACCGGTAAATTATTAACAAATTTGGGTTTGCACCTTCTTTTGTTCTTCTTCGAGATCGTTTGATCTGTTTTGGGGGCGACTCAAATTTGTTTGTAGGCATGTAATTCTTGGCCGACCCCAATAGTGCGGTTGGGTATATGTACTCGTGTTGATGTAATTTTGTAGAAAAGAAGGGGGACTCAGAGGGGTGATAGTTTGGCTGATCAGGAAGCTCTGAGCTTTCAGATTTGAATTCTTTTGTATATGGCCTAAACTGGGAAGGCCTTACAACCTGACATGTATGATGTATCTATTTGAATAAATGAAGGATCCTGCATTCTCTCTCTCTCTCTATTCTATGTTATTGCTTCGGTGTGAGTTTAGCTGCGAGGTTGGACATCCCATCTTGGGGTACTCCACTTGGGTATTGCGTTAGTTGGTATTAGAGAAAGTTCCTCTTTTGCAAGCCCTAGTTTATTTGGTTGTAGGGTGATAGGTTGCGATCTGACCTACAATTGCAGAGGGTTGTGAAGATTGTTCGTGGAAGGAGAGATGCAGATCATGTTGTGATGGATATGTTAAGACAAATTTTTGCAAGACTTGAATCTGTTGAGATAGCCCAAAGAAGAGGAAGATCTATTGAGGATGATAGTGAAGATGAGGCTGAAGAAGTGCAAGGAGCAGTGCCAACACCTTTTCTGGAACAAGAAGAAGAAATATTCTTGAGAGCTTTGACAAGCATTAATTTCAAACCTCACTCCAATCCTCCTGAGTATAGTGGCAAATTGGATTCAAATGAGTTGATGGACTGGATCTCTAAGATGGAGAAGTATTTTGATTATGAAAACATACCAGCAGACAAGAAGGTGAAGATTGCAAGCACCAAGTTGAAGGGACATGCATCCTTGTGGTGGGAGCATTTGCAGACTGATCGACAAAGGAGAGGCAAGGATAAAATCAAGGTATGGGAAAAGATGATTAATAAGTTGAAAGGTAAATTTCTACCTAGTGATTATCAGATTAGCCTATTAAGGAGAATGCAAAATTTGAAACAATAGAATAGTTCTGTGAAGGAATATACTGAAGAATTTTATAGGTTGGATATCTGATCTGGACATGTGGATGATGAAGTTGAAAGGATTGCTAGGTACCTAAATGGTTAAAGGACCTCTATCCAAGATGAAATCAATTTGGTCAAAATGAACACCATTGAAGAAGCCTATCAATTTGCATTGAAGGTAGAAGAGAAATTACAAGAGGCATGAACAAAGGCAAAGAGGCAGAGGTGGAAGATTTCCTAGAGGCACAGGCAGATCCTATGGAGAAAATAGTAGATCAGATCAGGATAAAGGAAAATCAGAATGGAAAGGAGAAAATTCATACAGAGGTAGAGGAAGTTTTCAAGAGGTAGTTACCCTAGAGGTATTTATCAGAGAAGAGAAGACAAGAATTGGTTCAAGGGAACTTGTTTCAAGTGTGACGAAGGACATAGGGCATTTGAATGCACCAATGGAAACAAGAAGACCAGTAGCAGTAGCAGAAATGCACTTGTGAAGGAAGATTCACCAAATCCAACAAACAAACCTGAGGATGGGGAAAATCTGATGATCAAAAGAGCATTATGGATTGAAGGTACTGATGAAGATCCTTTGAGGAAAGTCTTGTTCGAAACTAGATGTAAGGTTGGAGGAAAATGTTGCAAAGTGATCATTGACAGTGGAAGTTCAGAGAATTTGGCATTAGAGGAGTTGGTTACAAAGTTGCAGTTGCAAAGGACGAAGCACCCCAAACCCTATCAAATCTGATGGATCAAGGATGAGCACAAATTTTGGTAAGTGAGCAATGTCTTGTGAAACTTAAAATTGGGAATTACCATGATGAAGTTCTTTGTGATATTATGCCTATGGATATTTGTTAGATCTTGTTGGGTAGACCATGGCAATATGATAGACAACCTTTACATGATGGAAGGTTGAATAGATATGTTAGCAAATTTAAGTTGTCATCAGTGAAGTTAGATGCAAACACCATTCTCACCGGTATAGGTTCACTGGTAGTTCACTCACATTACTTTAAAGGCACCGGTAGACTATAACAGAGTATATGCACCGGTAGACTAAACTAAGGAGATGCACCAGTAGACCGAACCAAGTACATTGTACTAGTCAAACTACATAAATATCCACACCGGATTATACGGAGCAGTTTGAGTTAAAACCGAAATATGTGGAGCATCCACCGTTTAGAACTGAAGTTAGCTTTTTAACAGGAGATTAGTTTTATGTCTACTCGGATGTTTTAAGGTAAACTCAAGATCAGGACGCAAAGCTTTTTGTTTTGTTGCATGATTTAAGATTGAGTTTACAGCCTGGCGGTTCTATGAGTTAAGGGTTTCATTGAGATGAACTTTTGTATAAATACAGGTCATAGGATGCAAGAGAGAAGAGTTGATAGTTGTTGAATATACAGAGCAGAAGAGAGATACCTTCTAAGAGAAGTGCTACAGTCACAGAGGTGAAAGGCAGAAAGATCAACAGCCAGGCAAAACTAGGAAAGATCAACAGGTATGATCTAATCAGGTAGAAAGTGTCAAGTTAAGATCACTGCTTTTATAAAGTGTGAAAGCATATTGAAATCCCTTAATCAGAGTGAACCCTAATCGGTTCTTTGTAAAAACCCTTTAACTGGGTAACATCTTTGCTAATGATTGAAAGTCCTTTAACCAAGCAACTCCTAACAGAGTTAAGATCTTATCTGATCTTCTATCAAATCCCTTAACCGAGTAGCACCTTCACAAGTGCTTTGTAAGCTCCTAACAGGGCATCTTTATTTCTGCAGAAGTGAAGTTGTGAGCTCTGTCTCACTGTGGTTTTTTCCTTCTAACCAAGGGTTTCCACGTATACATGATGTGTTGATCTGATTATTTCTATTTATGCTTGTGAATGATTGTTTACATTCTGCTTATCTTGCAAGAATCTTTTTACAAGTTTTAAACTGCAATAGAAAATAGTGTTTACTGATTCACCCCCCCTCTCAGTAACCGGTTAGGAATAACAATTGGTATCAGAGCTAAGTTCTCTAATATATTAAACTTAACCGCTTGAGAAAAAAATCATGGAGGGTTACAAGTATCAGAAACAGCTTGAGGAAGCCAACGATATCATTGCCTCTCTGGAGAATAGGCTGAGAAGATCACTTGCTAAAAGGAAGGAGTTGGCTCTGCAGTTGAGTGAGAGCAATGAAACTATTGATGAACTCTCTGGGCAGAATGGATCTGATGAAGTTGAGGAGGCAGTCTCTGAGCTCATGGGGAGGAACTAGATCCTAACCGATTAGATCTCCAACCTAAAGAGAGAGCAAGAAGATAATGCCTTAAGGATGACTGAACTGATTGAGAAAAAGAGGAAAGTTGAAGATGAAAGAAACACAGCAGTCAAGTCTTTAACAGCCTCTAAAAGAGCGAGAAATCTGGCAGAGGAAGCGGTAAGGGAAAATGATCTTGTTATTTTGCAACTTCAAGAAGACATGCAAATTGTCACTCAAGAAAATGTCAACATGCAAAAGGGCTGGCATGATAGAGATGAAGCATGCAAGAGGCCAGCATTAGAGTTGTATCAATTGAAGGAACAGATGAAAGAACTTGAAGAAAGAAATGAAACACTAAGAAGATACAACGAGAGCTTGGTCAAGCTTTATGAGCAACTCAAAGCTCAAAGAAAGCACAAAGATCCCACCAGTCTTGGATTCACCAGTAAAGACACCAAAGAGATTGGTGAGTCATCAGGTGCCAATGAAAGAAAGAAAGAAAAGAAGAAACCAGAAGAACAAAAGGGTAAAAAGACCTTCAACAATTCTTGCAAACACTGTGGGAAACCGGGCCATAAAACAAGCAACTGCAAAAATGCACCGGTCAAGCCAACTAACAGTTACTGTAAAAACTGTTGCAAGTATGGCGACAAGACCAATGAATGCTGGTCGAGCCCCACAAGTGTGTCCAGTGGAAGCAGGGGAAGCTTCAAGGGCTATTGTTACGCATGCAATAAGTTTGGACACAAAGCTGAAGAATGCAGATCAAAGACAATGTCATTTAGATCCCCACCGAGACCGGTATTCCCCAAAAGAAACAAGAACTGGAGCACAACCAACTATGCTAACTGTGGCATGCACAGTCACAATGACTCCTGGAGCAAATCACCTAACAATAGAAGGGTGAATCCATGGAAGGCAAACGGGATAGTTTGTTACTCTTGCAACAAAGTCGGACACATAGCTAAAGACTGTAGGAATCGGTCAATGAACAAAAGGAAAGGATCAGTCAAACCGGTAGAGAAGACCTCATCCTCAAAAGAGAAGAACAATAAAGAAGAGAAGACCGAAAAAGCAGTCAAGTAGATTTGGTTCAAAAAGGAATCAAAGAGCTCTGCTGAGGAGAAGACAAAGGAAAGATCATCATCGACTGACGGTGATATCTCTTCAGCAAACTGAGCCTATAGGGCTTAGGGGGAACTGGTAGCTCGTCTACTGTTCCTGGTAGGACTGGTGAGAAACCCACTCACTCAGTCAAGAAGTGTAACCAGACAGGTAAGTGTTGATCAATTGGGGTTTGTTGAATCGAAAAAGCCTGAATACCGGTTGGCAAAAAAGGAAAGAAAGGTTAGGTAAGGCATTTAATGGTGTAGCCATTAAACAATAGTTACCGTTTGGTAATTACCATTATGACCTAACCCTATATAAGGAAAGGTGGATTACTCATTTACTTTTACTTTGCGATTTTGTGATTAACAATTTTTATGCTTGAGTAATATTCTCGTGCTTTGATCATCGAAAGATATTGTCTGTTAGACCGATCAAGCTACTTTCTATTAACCAGTTGTTAGGAATGGCATCTTCATCATCTATCGCCAAGCTGATTCCTACAAATCAAATCAATCGACCTTCCTATGATATCATGGCAACTCAGAACAGGGTGAACGACATGGATCGTGCTTTATCAAGCGTGCCCGATGGTGTTTTCATAACAGAAGACGTGACCGTGTTCATTCACGCCAAGCAGGAAGAACTAGGAGAGACATACATCCAGAGCAAGTATCTTTCACTATGTGAAGACAAAAAGCTTCCTGATAGATACGCAAAGCTGGTGTCGACCGGTCTCATCAACGGAATCAGCTATCCAACCATCTTGCGACCAGATTGGATTTGACTGGTTCTCAGTCGTGTGCACGATCCAGGGTTTTGGCTCCAAAAGGGTGCAGCTACACAAATCACAAAGGAGGATTCGCATCGAGTGATTGGGTATAGTCAGGAAGGGGAAGCATTAACCCTAAGAACGATCCCCAATGCGATTGTCACTAAGCTGACAAAATCAAGATCCGATGGTCGACTTATGACAGTGATCGACATCGAAGACGAAGAAGTTCGGTTCGCCTCTGCTGTAATAGGTTATAAAATCTATCAATCCGGCAACCTAAATAGCATACCGGGAGGAGCTATTCATGCCGCTCACCAGATAATGTATGACAACGCCAAGTACTATCTTTGCGGAATGCTTTGAGGGCAGATATTTGAAAATATGAAGAAGCTCGGCATTGTTAAGAAGAAATCCATGAAGTACGGGACCCTACTGGTATATCTCTACTTCTACTATCAAAATTTCTTCTCAGGTATTGGAAAGGTGACATGGGGAACCGATCGACCAATCATGCATCAAATAAGTGAAATGGCCAACCAACTGGGAAACCAGTTCGGTAAAGTCATGACCAAATATTTTGAGGCATTTCAACTGAGAATGCATGCAAGGGAGTGGGTGCAGTCAACTATTGTTGACTCATATAAGGATGATGGAGTTTCGAGGAGATTCAACCCTAGATATGGCAACAAACTAGGAAGTTTATGTTAGCCAATAATGCAAAAATAGTAATTAATATATTTATGTAAACCTAATTTGTTGTTAATAAACATTTAATGATATAAATAACAACATTCTTGGTAAGTGTCGATACATTCTTGTTTTATGACGTTCTTGGTGAGTGTCGCCATTCTTGGCAGAGGATGTTCTTGGTCAGCGTCGCCATTCTTGGCAGAGGGCGTTCTTGGTGAGCGTCGAAACCTGATCAAGAGACATTCTTGGTGAGTGTCGAAACTTGATTCAGATGTTCTTGGTGAACGCCAAAGCTTGATCAAGGGGCATTCTTAGTGAGTGTCAAAACTTGAGTACAACATTCTTAGAGCAAGCAATACTTGATAGAGAACATAAATACCACAACATATCGAGATAAGTTTGTCTTTTCAATTGTTTCTTAAGAATTCAAATTACATATTATGAGATATCTTTAGATTATTTAAATGTATATTCATAATAATATTATTCCAGTTCTCACCTTAAGTTGAAATTGTGTTTCAGGGTCATTCAATCCAAATGTGTAAGGCAAGATGATATCAGAGGAGTGCTGAAGAAACCACTCACATTGAAGTGGTAATTGTTTGGGGACAAGCAATTTTGGGAAGGGCAAACTGTAATGTCCCCTTTCCAGAGCAGAATTTAAAGATTGAATATAAGATTAAATAATGAAAAAATGAATATAATTATAATTAAATCATAATAATAAATTATAATTATTATTATAATAACAGAAGAATATATTATTAATAATATTATATATATATAATATTATTAATAAACAAGTATAATAATTATATTAATATAATATTATAATTTCCAAATAAATAACAATTGATAATTAACCATAATAATCAAAATTATAATATATTAAATGCTAATCAAATGTTATACAAAACTAAAATATATTATAATATGAATTAATAAAATCTATATACTATCATATGATAACATATCAAATGCTACTATTTGTTAGAATTCAAACAAACACAAAATACAATTATATAAATAATAAATAACCAAATAATAACGTTATTAATAAATTATGTATATTATTAAGTGAATACTGATTATATGTATTATATTACTTAATAATATATAGTCATCTGTATTCAATGAAAGAAAATATACACCAACAACAAATATTTAAATGAGACTAATAATGATAATATATCATTACTAATAATATGAACAAATTATATAGTATTGACTAAATAGTTGTTTAGGAAGGCCAAATAATAGTCAGCGACCAGCAATGAGAAACGGGTCGTGGTGATGAGTCATACCTGTTCAGGAGTTGGAGTACAAAATCGGGAGAAAGGAAGACCATTCACGGGAGGGAAGATTGAAAAATAAAAATACAGTCAGCCAATTGCGTCACGGGAATGAATATGAATATGAATGCTTTTAATGACGTCCACAAGGCCAGACAGCCTAAGGGACCACCGGACACAGTCGTCAACTAACTCCAGATTTTTCTCTAAGTCGGACCTCTTGTTGTGAATCTTGACAATCAAACTGGCGGTTTGGATGATCTTATCCTCCTCGAATAGGCTGTGCATGCTGCATGCTCCAGAACTGATTTCGTACTGAACCCGGATGTCGTCGTAAGCGGTGCACTCAATGATAAAATGCCATTCAGTCTCAATCGCACCCAAAACACAACTTGCAAATCCTTTCTTCCCATTCCTCTTTGGGCCTTTTCCATCTACCTGTCTCGCATCTGAGGTGGTGAGAACCCGTCCTCAACTGGGCCACTAGCAGTCTAGCTTTACCTTTAATAGCTGCTCCTAGATAAACCTTATCGCCATGTTCCCCGGTTGGGTTGAACACTTCGATGTAATGAGCCTTTTTCCTGCCCATGTTATTAGTCCACATGGCAGTCCAGAATTTTTCTATGACGAACTTTTTTATTTCCGCATTGGTGTTGGGGAAGGAAATGAATTAGACTATTGGGAAAATTCCAAAGTCGACTCCTATATATTACGCTAGAAGATCTATAATACTTACCAGATCTAGAACAACTATCAACTGCAAGTAGTCATCGTGTTTGAGTACTGTGGAAGAAATGTGGACTATGGGAAACATTGCCATCAGAAGTTCGTAGGCTTCACACAATATACTTCTCCTCTAGTCCGCTAAGGAGACGGTGGTGCTTAGTGAGCAATTGGATCGATTTATCATCGATTAGCTTCATTTTCTGATATATCAGTATTGAATTGCTCCATTGATGTAATTATTCTTGTGTCAATCCAGTTACGTATATGTAAAGTCTGAAATTAGGAAGAGCGCCATCATTGCAAGTTCATAAAGGTCAAATCAGACACGGCACTGTACCGCTATGAGCATCATCGTATATGTTCGCATATTCATCAAGATAAATCAGGAGCCTCAAATCAATGGGAAGATAATTGCTTATATTTAAGGAACAAGATCAGACATAGTAATAGAATCTTCCTCTGAGATACTGAGAGCACTTGCAGAGTTATATAGTCAGATCCAGAGTAGCATTTATCTCTAACAGCAATAGGATGATAATATAACACACTTTCCATTTTCAAATCAGTCACAGCTGGAAATCACAGTCCCGATTACACAATCCATTTTTAGCAGAAGCAAGAGATCATCCTTGCACAATTGTCATCAGTTATATCAGGAACAGCAGAGTTAACCTTAGCATTGTTTGCATTACACTAAGTGCAGATATATAGACCCAAAATCGTCTTGCATATATCTAAGTGTTGAATCAGAGATAGAAGTAATATTGCTCTTATATATCATATCAATTGTATAACATAAGAACTATCTTTAGAAGTGATATCATAGACTATTATTCTTATTTCAATCATTATCATTTTTAAGGAAAGAAGCCTCTTGTGATTGATTGTGAATGTTAATTGTTCCTATTTTGTAAGATTTAACAAAGGGGGACATTACAATCACCTACTTTTCTATTATATCCACCACTTTAAGATTCATATTTTTGTCTATATGCATTAGTGGAGGGCATCAACATAACTATATGTATTCTATTTGCATCACTATAAACAGTGAATTTTGTTATTTTGAGAACATCTATGATAATGCAACTTATGCTGTGAGAACCTTTTGTTTTGGTTGAAGGCAATCAAGGCTTCTTTATCAAAGACTAATGGCAGTTAATGAACGAATCTTGGAATATTCTTCCCTTCAACAGCACAGAAAAACAAAGGAAATCTCTGTAGCTGCAGCCAATGCACGTTCTTCTTTGCATAGAATAGTAAGGAATTTTCGTGAAAGCGGAAGTGAAACTTCATTTGCTGCAGCTAGTTCTGCAGAAAGTGCAAAAATGGAAGTTTCTGTTGAATCTTCTATGGATTATATGCCAGGTAAAAACATAAACTATAACTGTATGCACAAAAATAGAGTGATTTTTAATTCATGTTGTGATCATCCCTGAGCATTGAATAAAAATTAATCCAAAGAATAGAGAAAATCAGAAAGGAAAATTAAGGCCTAGATGCAGAAGGTTACTCTACTTAAATCATTTTAAAATTTAAGCTTCCTAGAAATTCTTCAATTTGTTTACGTTTACATTTCTCTGCACTCTGTTCTCAGTGTATTAAATGGAAGGAGCACGTGTAATAAAAATATCTAAAATCTATATGCTTTATTCGAATGAACATATTGCAGTCTAATAATGAAAAAGACATCAAAATTAGTTGTATGCAGTTTTTGTTGAAAATTTATATTTCAACTTTGGGTTCTCTCGTTACAGCATCTTATCCTAGATATATTTTAAAAAGCAACCTTATACCTTCAAATTGGAAATCTCCTGCACAGGAATCAAGGCATATATAGTTTTTCACATAAAGATGATTGTGTGGTTTTTCCTAAGGAGCTATAACTTTGTGTTTACATTTGCATATCAAATTTATAACATGTATTCCTCATTGAGTGAGATTATGAAATCTTGAGCCTCTGGGACCAAAAACATATGGAATGCAATATAAATTTGAGATGCAATAGTTCCCCATATTTTTGTTTCAGTTTAATGAAATCAAGCCTCATGTGGGAGTTATAGAAAGTGGGAAGAGAATAAATTCAAAATCAGTTATTCTTATGAACTATAACACATATCTATGATGCCATGTGCCAAATACAGAATGAGCATATGGAAGATGAGCTTGAAGAGAGAAAATTAACATAAGAATCAAAATAATCTTAATATCCATACACTTACGATTCACATTAAAAGAATATGACCCTACACTTTTGAGAAAAATATTTGGAGAATGTGATTTAGGATCTAATTTGGTGTTTTGTACCAGATTTAATGTAGACTAGTAATGCTCCCAAATTTGAAAAATGAAAATAAATCAGCAACAATGGAGATAAAATTAGTCACATATAGAGTTCACATAACTTCTTTTACCATGGGAAAACCCACCTTTTTTGGAAAATCTCTATCAAATCAATACCACTTACTATATTATCAGTGAATTATGACCACAATATAATAAGAAACCTGATTTAAATGTTCATTCTATGCCCAAATCTAACAGAATTTGGACAGCACTTCCTTAACCCAAAAGCAAAACTATGTCAAACCACCACCTAAGTCTCTTATTAATAGACATGAGTGATGAAAATAACCACTAATGGTAAACCATAGATTCAAATCTGAGTCCACATCACCCATGATGGCCCCATGTAAAACACCGCATGCCTTTGGGAATCTTCACCTACCCCTATGACTTTTCACTTCCCAAGGCTCATTAGCTCCACCTAGAGAATGGCATCTAAGCTGTAAATCTTCAACTTCTCTATGGGAGTGATCTTTTGTCTTGTTACAACCCCAGCATGATGTGTGAACTCTATATTATGCAATATTTTAAAAGTGGTCTACAATTGTCTTATCCCAAGCATGTCATCCTTCCCAAGATGACCACACTTAACTCCCAACTCTAATTGTTAGTTATGCAAATATTACAACACTCACCCCAATAGTGTCTCACTTCTTGTATATATTGCAAAAGGGATTATAGTAATGATCACACATGAGTTAGTTGCTATGGGTGAAGATGCCAATAGCCTTTCTATACCAAACAAAATTTTGTGCTAGCTGGCTTAGTAAGTGAATCTGTAACATTATTTAAGGTGTCAACTTTCTCTTGTAACACCTTATTCCCTACCATGCCAATTTTATTATGCAAATCTAAGGACGACAACTTGTGTTTAGACAAATTGTGGACCTAATGAATTGCCTCAATTATTGATATTGCATGATCTTTTTGTTGAATATGAAAGCTGCATAGTGAAAGGCTATTTCTCAAAAAATAAGGACAAATTTGCAAAACTTTAAACCATGACTAGTGCCATGCACTTATTGACATTTTGGAAAATCATGTTATATATTTAGGCCTTTTGAGTTTTGTTCATCCAAGTTTTTTTTGTATAGAGTAGGTTTCCTTTCATTTGTTTTAGTTTAGTTTTCTATGTGTATCTTAGTCGTTTGTCTGCCTTGAGTCATTTAGCTCAAGAAGTTTGAGTACTTTGGTTTGGTTTTCTCTCCTTAGTTTAGTTTGCTTTAGTGTTGTTGTTGCTTAGTTTTAGTTCCTTGTTTGTGGGAAAGGTGTTGTAGTCTCATAATACATGGGCACAATTCCAATTTTATGTTCAGTTCATTTCTTAGATAAATATTTATTAAGTAATCTGAGGTTTTTCTTCTTCAACTTTATGATTTGGTTAAGACTTGCCTTCAACTTAGAAGGGAATCATCTATTGTGTCTTGACACCAAATCTTTTGATTAGTATATTTTACAGACATAATTAAGTGCTATAAGTTAGTGAGATGTCTTTGGAGAAGTTGTGGCTAGTGAAAAGTTCTAGATCATACCTTAGCGCCACTATGATTCTCAAACCCATTATAAGCTTCACTACTTATGAGCCAAAATACAAAAATGTAAGAAAAGCAATATCAAAAGAAAAGAAAAAAATGAAATGGAAAGAAATATCAAAGTTTTTGGCTTTAGGAAGTTGCAAATATCTCTATTGAGGCTCTAGACACTTGGCTGGCAGTAGATCAATGTATGTATGAATTACAACGATAACCTCATCGAAGCTATGAGCACCTAATTGGCAACATGGCAATATCTAGGATGCTTTTGAAGTAGGACAACTCACGTAGCTCATCACGATGGATTCTAGGAGTTTCAATGGTTTGTTGAGATGGAATGAATACATTTGCACACACTTGGGTAATCAAAGATGAAGTGTTTTGATCCAATTTGTGGTTTTTCTTCCCTTTTGAGTATATTTCCTAGTCAATTGATAGGTTGGAAAGAATTATCTAGAGGTTTTGAGTAGAGAATGAGTTTTTAATCTTTGAAATGTTTAGGAACTTTTTTTTGAATTGGTTCTAGAGTTGTGTTGTAAACACACATGTCTCATCGCAAATGGGGATCCCTCTTTTTTTGCCGCTAGCTAGGTTTAGTTTGGTTTAGTTTTTTGTAGGTTTGGCAATGACTTCGAAATATGTAGCCTTAGGATGAGAAGGATTTCGTTTTGTCAAGTTTAGGAGTGAGTCAAGGATTGAAACTGAAAAGAATTCTTTTTTGTCTAAGCATATGAATCAAGGATAAAATTTATGAAATTGTGATATTAAAAAAATGATAATTCAGTACTTGGAAGAAATGAAAGATGAGTAAATGAGAAATTCCAAGTTCTAGAAGGAAATTACAAGGAAAATTCCTCGTCACGATTGGATTTCCGATCTTTACAAGAAAGGGAAAATAAGAAAAATTCTAAAAATTCTTGGATAAAGTTGAAGTTCTCATGCAAAATCCTTGTCAAGTTCGAGTTCCCTTCAAAATCCGGTTTCCAGGTGAGATTTCCATGAAACATCCTTATCGAGTTTGAATTTCCCCTCGAGAGTTCCAAGTTCATGATTGAAATTCCATGTTTGAGCCATGATTCAACCAAAAAGTGCAAGAAAATTCGGGACACTATTGCATTTCCCCTTTGATTATCCACTTTCAAGTTACATTGCATTTGGAAAATCCATAATTGAGATAAAGAATTCCAAAATTAAAAATAAAAATCTTTAGTCGAGATAAGAAATCCTAAAAAATCCTTAGTTGAGATAAGGAATTCTAAAAAATTCTTAGTTGAGATAAGGAATTTCAAAAATCCTTATTTGAGATGAGGAGTTTCAAAAAGTTGAGGTAAGGAATTCTAAAAAATCCTTGGTTGAGATAAGGAGTTCCAAAATTAAAAATGAAAATCCTTAGTTGAGATAGGGAATTCCAAAATAAAAACTGAAAATCTAAAGGTGATTAAGGAATGGCCGACTTGATCCAAAAAGGAAATTTAAAATTTTGAAAAAAGAAAAACTTGAATTTAAAGCATAGCTGAGTTGGCATGGAGTGATACAAATTTGAAATGCAAACAAATACTTATAGGGTCAGCCTTCATCTAACAAATTGTAATTCCTAATAAAAGCGCCAATATATGAGAGATCAGTAGACATCATTTCCACCATCATTCAAATGCATTCAAGGTAAATTTCCAGCAGAGGTGCGAATTTAGATCAGATTGAAGGCGGATTTCCAGAAATTAAGATGATCAGCAGGGGAAGAAGGCGATTTATACGCTGATTTGAGTGAATTCCATCAGAGAATGAAGCATTTATTTGTGGATATAAGTTTAATGAGCTTCCCTTTTCCATTGATGTCAAAGGGTGAGATATAGAATGGGAGAGAGTTCAAGAAAAAGAAATTGTGTTGCCATCAATGACAAAGGGGGAGATTGTTGGAAGTTGTCATTGATGTCAAAGTGAATGGGAGAGATTGTTGGATTCGTTGTCATTGATGTCAAAAATAAGAAGATTACTATCATTTATATGAAAGGGCAGATGATTTGGATAGAGTTCACAAGTTGGTGGCAGTCTTTATCTCCTCAAGTCAAGTTCAATCCTTCATATGCATGGACAACCACAAGAGCAACACTTATTCTATTGCAATAGTTGGTTATATAGTTTGCATGACTTAAATGCTAGCTGAACTGTAAATCGGTGGCACTCATATTGGAGAACAAATATATCTGATTTGAAGTTTATATGCTGGCCAACCATCTTTTTATATGTTTACAAGACTTATATTCATAGAATGGTGCCCAAGTAAAAATAATAAGTTTCAAGTATGCACATATGAGCTGTGAGCAGTAGTTATCATATAATAAACATTTATTATATGTAGTGGCAATGGATTATAAAGAAGAAGAATTACAAGAAGCAGTGATTCATTCATAAAAATATGAGAAAATTAGTCAATGGAGCAATTTATAAGGGAGAAATTAATATTGTTGTGGGCAACGATTCTTTATAGGGCAAATACTTTCTTCATGTGTTGAAAAAATAATTAAAAGAGGCTGACCTTAGTGTATTTGAGTGCCCAAGTATTAACATGTTTGTAAGCAAGAATTTAATGTATGCATGGTTGGCTCATCAAAAGATGGCAATAATATTAAAGAGATTTAATAATAATTAAATTATTATTATCTTAAATAACCAACTACTTAGAGAGGAATCACTCCTCTTAAATCAAAACAAATTTTAAAAAAGTCGACTTTCTAACTTGAAGTGTCACCAAAATCCATGAAGTCATCCTTTTGTAAAAGTTGCCTCTATTCATGAAAAGGTGCGATGAGGTATATATGAAAATGGATTTGGAGATAAAGAGTGAAATAAGCTAAAGAATAAAAATCATTTATTACAAGATCATATGAAGACTCTCTTATGTAGACTTGTATGAAGAGATTGTAAAATGCAGATTTGCATGAGTGTTGCGTGCAAGAATGCATAAAAGCTATACCAACATGAGTATGACATAAAAATAAATCACACACACACATCTATGTGTGTGTGCCCGTGCAGATTTGAAAAGAGGAATAAGAGGAGCAAATTAGGAAACTAAACTTTGTTAATGTTAAAAAGTGCATATTAAATTGGAGATGCCTCCCTTGAAAGGATGTGTTTTTTGATGTGTGAAATATCCCAGGTATGGATACAATAGAAATTGTACCAAAATGGACCAATCGATCGGAATATTGTATTATAGCAATTGGAACAAATGCAATCAGTATGATGAGCAATGGATCTTCTAACGATGTCTTCATATTTGGAAATCATGGATATCAATATAGACGCAAATCAGAGGTACAATGAACTCAAAGATAATGGCTCTATAAATGCTGCAATTAGGACTATCTACAGATATCGAGTTGTTACTTGTCTATATGTGAATGTTGTGCTTGATTTGCTAATATCAAATGATGCTACCTGCGTCAATTAGTATGGATCCCAGAGATGTGAGTCTCATGCTTGACATTGGTGACAAAGACTTCTAGAAATGCCGAACTACTACCTCTAAATGTAGATGTTTGATAGAAGGTGTTTGTCGCCAATAATGCCTATGTCGTAGATGCAAGCTTAGTCTGAAGGTTGTAGATGTGTTGCCTTGACTTGGTGCGATCATAGAAAATGCTTGTCGCAGTTAGTCTAATCGATGCCAATATTGTCGAGCCTATGAATGATTGTTGTCATAGTGTAACTACCACTTCCAACTATATGAATTGAAGTGCGAACCTGACTATTGATGGTTTTCGGTTATTGAGGTTGATGTTGCCTATGTTGGTATGATCATTGCTAAACAAATCATAAATTGAACGTCTGATCCAATCACTAGGGAGAATCACTAATCTTCAAGGGATGTAATGACCCTCACTAGTAGGATCACTAAAACCCCAAATCTGATCCGTGTAAATTCGTCAAACAGTTGGCATGCACTTGAATGTTTTGCTTGCAATGATGTGTTTTGATGTGTTTATTGTTTTGGCATCAACTATGCAATTGAGATAACAATACCAATATGTAATAATGAACAATAGAAGAACAATGTCGGCACCAATAACAATATTCAGAAATTCCTATCACTTGGCACCTTATAATGAACTACTCCAACAATGAGATACTCTCCTATTAATGCAATGGTCACACTTCTCAAGTGTGATTTCAATGACTGAATTCTGAGAGTATAATGAACTGTTTCAGATTGTAATACAATGGACTATACAATGCACTTCATTCAACTATGACAATCCAATGTCAATGTAAATGCCACTATATCAACCCAGCTAGCAATATATGATTCCAAATGACTGTTCTCAGACTGTGACAATAATATTCAGATTACAATGCAATGGTCTTTACAATCCTATGACAATGTGAACAATGCCCTTGCTTTGCATACCAATTCAATACAATAATATATGGCAATGTCTAAACTTAATGGACAGATTATATAGACTGTTACAACTACTGACAATATGGTATGTATTGAATGAACAGACACTCATAAATAGTGACCTTACAATGCACACTCATAACTATGGCAATCTGGTCACAAAATATCAGATCACAATAACAATGTAACAGTGCCTATATTCTGAATACAAACATGACTGTTACAATCTATTACATATGAGCTCTGATTCATGGACTGTTACATATCAAAAATTATGGCAATGCTATTACCAAACAATGCACTCCCTTTTCCCTACTCAATGCACTATCAATCCTATGATACTTCAATGACAATTGACGATAACCAAGACTGATTATGAATGCTATAACAGTGACTGAAAAACATGCAATTTCATATAACTTTCTTGACATTCAAATGCATCCAAACACATGAAGAAAACCTGGAAATCGCTCCTTATATTCCGATGTCAAATGCTGATGGAATGATGACCAGACTGTCCAAAATGTGCCACTGTTATTACTGCCGTACTGTCCCTGCTGCTGGCCGTACTGTACGGCTGCAGTACTAAATTCTGAGTGATGTATTGGGTGCCGAAAATGTATGGAATGGAATCACCTAGGGTTAGATAATAACCCTTCCAAAGCATAAAAATTATCTCCAGCCCGGTATGTGAGATATGAGCAAAAATATAAGTCCAGGCCCTGGTATGGACTGAACTGAAATTGCACCAAAATAATCTCCAATCTCTTCCCAATTGATTCACCAATTAAGTGATGAATTCCAAACCCTTATTCAACCAGTTACAAACCCTCAATATCAATTTTTCAGGTCTGCTTTTTCGGACTGCTTTTTCGGGTCTGCTTTTTTCGAACTGCTTTTTCGGATTTGCTTTTTCAGACTGCTTTTTCGGACCTGCTAAAAACGGCCACCTATAATTTCGGCCCTACTAAAAATGCCTCCTGAAATGCTGTTTCAATCACAAACAAACCCTTACATCAAATTCTCAATGAAGTACCAATGAGATGGCTGAGTACCAACTCCAAATTTGCAACCCTTCAATAGATATTTCACTACCTCAGTTATGCCAATCCAAGGGAGTGATTCGTTCCCAAAGATCGAATAGAATTTGTAGACCAAAGACTACAAATTGCTCCACAATGGAGAAGTAGAAGAAATCCCAAATCCAAGCATGTAGAAATGATAGCCCAAGCCCTCTATTTATTCTTTTTCTTAAGAAGTTACTAGAACTTCTAGAAACATCCAATTATAATGTACTTTATAATAAAATAACATTATAATAATAAAGTACATTTCTCAACTCAAAGTTATAACAATGTAGGCCCAAATGTCTCATAATTGAATGTAGGCCCAACTACGATTGAACGTAGGCTCAAGACTGAACATAGGCTCTACTACAACTGGATGTAGGCTCCACTACAACTGCATGTAGGCCCAAACTGAATGTAGGCTCACTCTGGATGTAGGCTCCCAGCAATATGCAATCAAATGATCAACATAATGACCCTCTCTCCAAACCATTTGCCTGCGAGAGTCGATGATAGGCAAATCCGTCATGCCAAACGATGTCAGCCAAAATGGGGACATGACAAGGGAGGAAATAATGATCTGCAATCGAATTTTAAGCCTCCAAGGGCATTGTAGATCTCAAATTCGCAATTAAAATGATTGCTGCAATTTGAGAGTATCCAATAAGAGACTTTGTGTCTTACTGGTTATTTTGCTTGAATCTTCACGAGACAAGCGCAGGAGACTTTGTGTTCCTGTTTTTGTTTCACAAATATAAAAGGAAGCTTTTGCCCCTAGTATTGTTCTTATGTCAACTCCAAGGTCACCGGTATTATCGTAGCAATAAAGCACTTTTTGTTAAGTATGCAAATCATTCCTTAAAAAAGAGGAATTGATTAAGAGAACCGCCATTTTTTGTAATTTCAGTTAAGTTCCTATTGAAGCCACCTATGGTAAGAAGGGAGCCTCCCCTATTTCTGAGAGGAGAGATTTATCTCATGAGACGTTGCCTAAAGTTACAATTTTGTAAGGTGTAGTCTTAGCGGCTTACAAAAATTTTAGCCAACAATGATAGACATGCTTTTGTGCTCATAATTTACCTATTATGGAAGTTATCATTGCTCTTGGCTTTTAATAGTGTCTTTCCCAACATCTAACACTTTAAAAAATAGTTTCTTTTTATTAAATGAACTTTGAGCCAATAATCCCAACTCTAATGGTCTAATGAGCCCCACCAACACCCTAAACAACCCCCTCCCAATATATATAAGAATTGTGTATCCCTCATTATTAGATGTGTCAAATTCATCAACTTCATTGTGAGTTCTTTGAAGAATGAATATTTGATTAGAAAGAGTGAGGACTTGGTATTGGAGAAAACACTAATAAAAATATGAAAATGACATGTTCTATAAAGGTTTGTGTAGACTTGAAGGCCTAAATTTGAGATTCGTGGCAATTGTTGCACCCTTTGACCCCACCTTGTACCACAATAGAAAACAAACTAGGGGCACTATACTGAGACCCATGAGTAGCATTGCCCCTTGACCCCATTGGAGGCTTTACCTCTAGACCCCCTTCACGAGCCACCATCACCAAATCAAAGTCTTGTCCTGTATCCCCTAGTCCACAAATTCCAAAACTTTGTGGAGGATCTATGTTAAAACTCAATGACCTTTCTTGTGTACTAATTCTCTCATTATTTTGATATTTTCAAATCAAACCTGACATGTTTCCAATCTGTTCCACTCATCAAGTGTAATGCAACTTAGCAAATGGTCAAGTGCAGTAAAAAGATTTCAGTAAGCCCTCACAATGTTTGAAATATGAAAATATCCATCGTTAGTGTATCATTCTTTCATAGTATATGATACAGTTTCTCTAAAACTCATTGATCACATGTTATGCACTATCCAGATTCACTAAGAGCACAGTGGTATGTCCTCGCTGCCGTCAAGACCTCAATATTGAGGGTGGCAAGTAAAATAGATGGCAAAATAATCCTCAGCAAAATTTATTCCTAAATCCCAAACATAGAAACAAGATGCCAAAAGTTTTCCACCTTTGCTTGTCAACTAATTATAATGCCTTTCATTACAAATATTCATTAAAATTTGGGTCAAAAAATCATTAAAATGTTATCAAATAAATGTTCAGCTAGCAAATCCCTCAAATATATTTATCAATGAATTAGTTGCATTTTTCTCTCTTTGCTTTCTATCATTCATCCTGATGATGGATCACGGAATGTGATCCAAAATGTTGTTGCAAAAATATATACACAATCAAATCCAGAAAACAGCTTGCAGTTAGTTGCATTTTCCTTTGAAAAAATCTTTCTGATTTGATAAACATGAAACAAGTTCTGATCTCATATCAAAAGCACATTGGTTTTAAATTTTAAAAAATAAGGTTTAATAGGATAAAAGTTAGCAAAATGTTATTTCTTGTAATTAAGATGGTCATGAATTACAAACTCGCTGAGAAGAGCAGTTTCCATGTAACGTAATGTTCCACATTAGATTCAATATTTATTTGATAATTTTTTTCCAAGTGAATTGTTTGAACAAAGACATATGTCCTTACAAAATACATTTGTTGCAATGCATATTGTCAATGTTGTATGGTATGCATAGATTTATGTTTTTATCTGTATCTTAGTTTTATGTGGTGCATTGTTAAGTGTTAATGTTAAAAGTTCAATCTATGTATTCTTTGTTCATTTGAAATTGTCTTTTTAAGCTAAATATTGAATAAAAGATCCCACATGAATTCAAATTTCATTTGATATTTTCTTCCTATCGTGATAGAATCACAGCTGTATGATACTCTATTATTTGCATAAAATATGATGCCAAAGTCTCTCATCCGTCTAAACTATCCCTGCAGAGAATGCAAATCAGGTACCTTATGTTGGGCAAGTATTGCATTCGCCTTCACTTGGCACCAAAGTAAAAGTGCTAGAAGTTCATGAGAGTAAAAATGAAGTACTTGTTCAATTTGGATATTTGAAATGTAAATTGAGTTTGAGTGAATGGAGGAATTCGAAAGTTTAAACTTAGTAATATAAACTTATAAACTTTTTAAAAGTTCTTTGATGTAATTTTGATAACTGTAATATATTGTAAAATAAAAATATAATTATTATTAAAATTATTTATGAATTATTTAGAATTTGATATTTTTTACGGTTTTCTAAGTAATCTTATAAAATAAATTAAATCAATGCATGTTGAAGCATTAAATAAAACATATTTATGGTAAGAGGATTTACATGTCTAGATAAGATCATTTAATTGATCAAGTAATGGAATTTGAGTATGATTTATGTTTTTTTTTTTTACTATGATTTATGTTCATTTTTTTAATTATATAAGTTGCTGTGTGACTTTAATTTTTAAGTAAAATTAAGATTTTGACCAAAAAATTTATAAAAAAATTCCTATGTCTATATGATAAAAATAACAATTGTTCTTAATTAGAATGCAAGCTATTGTATACAATGAGTGTTTTGTAGTCATTTTTTGTGAAGAAACATAGAGGCAATTAACATGAAATCATCATGAACATGTCCATTATATTTTTTTATTCTAATCAGCATTATTGCATAACCAATAATGGATATTTCCTAACACATTCAACAAGGTGTATATCAAAGCATGAATACATAAGTTGTGCTGAAAACTTGTTAAGTTTAAAAAGTGGCATGCATAGTGAGTTTTGTGATTCAAAAGAAAAGGACAGGAAAAAGAATGTGAAGTATGTGAAAGTTTGTTTTGTGAAGGTTGCTCAATTCACAAAAGAAACATTGAAAAGTACTATTTCAAGAGAAGTGGCAAACAAATTCCAATTATGACTTTTCATTGCTTTGCCATAGTTGTCAAAAACTTAAAAATGGAGTGACATATTTTTACAAGCTTTAGCGACTCCCTTAAACAATCTTAAGTTTCTTAAAAGTTGAAAAGGTATAGTTCTTTGAATGAATGAATCATTTCGATAATACCCATGAGACAAAGGAAGGATCAAGATTAACATACACACTAAACATTGAAATACAATGGCCTCAAAGATGTATGAAGCATGTAAGCTATTTTTAGTGGAAGATTTTCTAGATCTAGTGGTTTTTTAATTAGAAAAGTTGTAGTTTTTCCTAGCTTCACCTCAAACAAGGTGTTTAGATTGTCTAGATTCTCATGTGGTCTTTGTACTTAATAAAAATGTCACTACAAGTTGATCACTCTATGTAGCATAATTTTGTTTCTATAACTCCTCTATTGTAAAATATGCATGCTCCCATTCACACTCCTCTTTAGAAATCCTCCTTGTATTAGTTTTGCATATGAGATGATGTAAAATAGGCCATCAACATTTTTTGCTTTTCTCCATCTCTAAATATTTTCTCCTATTTAAGATTTTTCCATCATATTCCTATGAAACCTAATTTTTTTGATATCATATGTTTTTTTTCAACCAATTTTCTTTGTCCATACTACAAGTTTGAATTTTTCTCTAAACATACTTTAAAAAAAACATTATTTATAGTGCACAAATAGTCTTGTATATAGTAATGTTCCATTTATAAATCCACTTTTCATTATATTTCATCTAGGTATTCTTTTTGCTTAGCTTTCCTCTATAACTATTTTGGGTCAATCATAGTTTTCCAAATTTTGAATGTTTTTTTGGTAGCTTAGTAAATGAGCCCTTGCTAATGCTTCCAATGGGAAAGTAACAAACTTAGCTGATAGAATCTCGTATGGAATCAAAGTTTTGGTTTCGAGATATTGTTTATGATTAAATGTTTCTAGATTTTGTTTACCTACCTTCAATTATGATTTGACATATTACTACCCCAAGCTTTACATGTGATTCACTATTGTATGTCCAAGACTTGGCAAAAACAAAAAGAGGTGGGATAGGCTACATTGTACTATTGTTTACTATAATGTTAAAAGTGTAAAAGAAATATAAAATCAAGTAGCTATGAAGTACATGGACCTAGGAAGTGGATCCAAAAGCATAAAATGTGTTTAAGTGATGAAAACATGTTATTCATGCACTTAAGCTAGAGGTGTGAGCCTTTACTCAAATAAAAAAAGTGGTACAAAGGTTGATTAGGCATCAAATGTACACATTCTCTTAAAAAAAAATCAAAAGCAAAAACACAAAGGATGACTATTGTTTGGACTCTATATAGTCTATTTAAACATTTGTTCACTTTCATTAATCACGTCATTCTAACTTATGAAAGACGAAGAGTGAATGAATGATTTTAATAATACCCACTAGAGAAAACAATTTATAAAATTAAGAGTACTAATGGAGGATCACACCAACAAGACCAAAGACACATGGGTTGCCCCAAAAAGCCAATATTATCAAACTCTTTTCTATATTAGATCTTCTATTGTAGGTCTTGAGTAAAACACTTATCATTTTGACTAGCCTTGTCTCTTCAAATAAGGTGTTCTTGATGCAAGATTGTTCTAATTTTATGTGTAGTCTACTCACAATTCTCATGATGGCCACTCTAAATCATTTGGGATGTTGGAGTTCATCCACTTTGTTCCAAAAATTTGTATTTAGGCACTATGGCAAAGTTTGATCCCACAATAGTGTTCCACTTATGCATCTCCTTGATTTTTTTTTCCTAAAATCAAATATTTTATAGATTAATGAATGATGTAAGCTTTGAGGGCTCCATCTAAAGGGGTTGCATTGAATGAGGTTAGATCAAACATCCTTGGGATTAAATCAAACCCTTGATGGAGTTACCTCCACATCTAACAAGATACTAAGAAAAACAAAATTCACCTTCTGGCGAATCAAGTGTAATCATTTAGAAATGTCATTTCTTAAATATGTAGCCCTTTGTATTAATTTTATAAAAATTAATATATGTTGTGTTTTTTAATATTATATTTTTAAAAATATATATAATGAACATAGGTTTATTAAATTAAAAAAACCTCTATTCAAGACACTAGAATAAATAGTGTTCTTAGAAATATCTCAAAAATGCATTGCACTCCACATATTGTTCTGATTAAGTAAAAGCAGGATTTGAAAGGTCCTGAAACCTTTTACAAAAGGATCAGAAAGTAAACATTACTAAGCATCCCAAAGTGAGTACAAAACACATAAAAACCAGGGGCACACAGCCCAAAAAAAGGAAACAGAAAGACTACACAGCAGTCCCAGATAGCTAAAACACAGCAAAAACTAACAGCAGAAAAGACAGCAAAAAGAAAGCGGAAAGAAGCTAATTAATTTCCATTAACTCTTTAGCCTAAATTGCTAAGATTTCCATGTTTCCCGTAGAAACTTTCAGGTCTTCTAGATCTGTATCTTTTTTCTTGGTGCTGGCACAGGTCTTGAACCTGTTCCTACATTATCTTTAGTCTCCTTGGTCTCCTCTCCTTTGTTCATCTCCAGCTTATCCACAATTATCTTACTTTGGTCCGCATAAGCTTTCATAATTTGGAGGCTTTGTTCACTAATCTTCTTGAGGCTTGTTTCCAGCTTTTGTACTTTATTTTCCAGGGTGATGATCCTTTCTTCATGTCGAGTGTTCTTCGCTTCTTTACTTATATTGTTCAGATTTTTCTCCACCGCAATCACTTTACCACCCATCTCCCCAAAGGCTTCCCCTTTTTGGATCGCTTCCATCCAGTCCTCTAGGCAAGCGGCTAAAGGTTTGTCGCCAAAGGTAGTCATTTTGATCATGTTGACAATTTTGCCATGTTCTTGGAGGTCAGCCTTCATGACCTAATTATCCTTAGCTATAGTAGCCAGAAAGCGGCCAAAGGAGAGGATACTCTCCTTATGATCCTGACCTAAGGTGACACCATCATTGTTGTTATCCATGTCAACATTATCTTTATGCTCACTTGTAGGGCGATTTTCCTCATCCTTGCCATGATACTCACCCTAACTATGGTCCCTAGCCTCTTCTTTTTCAACAGTCTCCTTGGTAGTAATTTTCTTGTTCTTACTTTTTCCCGAACTTTCCATGAAAGTTTCCTCTTCATCAGAAGAGACAAAAATGCCCTTTTTAGTTATGCCCTTTTTGTCATCCAGATTTTTCTCCTTGACGAGAGGAGCTTTCCTCTTTTTCCTTTTCGAAATGGTGTCCTCTTCCTCAGAATTGAAATACTCTAAGTCAGAAATCTCCATCTTCTTCTTAGAGGTGCCCCCTTTCTTTTTACCTTTTCCTCTGGTACTATAACCCTCAGCCTTGGAGTCATCCTCGGTTTCTTCTTCAAATTTCCTGCTGAATCCTCTTCCTCTGTCTCCTCATCACCTATAGCCTTGCCCTTGAAAAGGGGTCTTTCAATTTGTTTCATTTTTAACAGATTGTAGATAATGACCATAAGACCCTAGTGGGAGGCGTGGTCGCCTTTAGGGTCATCCTTTAGGTCCATATTATGGTTCATAGAGCTCATGAGATAATAGGAATGCTTATTAAATCATCATGCCTGAAATGGTTCAAAATAACAAAGTGGTGCTCGTAGGCTCTATGAAATCTACCATCCAAAGTTAAGTAGTTGATGACAACATACAAAATGAAACGCCAAGGACGTCTTATGTTACTAGGGAAAAAAAAACCATCCTACCTTTTTGACCAATCTTGCAGCCTCTTCACCAATTTCAAGGAATCGCTCATAAGCTCTATAAGAATAGCTTCTGTCCCGGTAGAATAGCACTCCACATATTGTTATTTTATATTATTAATTATAATTTGATATAGTGATGACATTAAGCGATCATAAATCTATCTAAAAACTTGAGGTATAGATTCATTTTAGATATGACTTTTACCACCTGTAACGACTAGTATCTTTTGATATGTTTTACATATTCTTTATCATTATTATTGAATCGATATAAAATAATATATAATTATGATTTCTTTAAAAAAAATATTAAGTATCTAGAAAAACAAATCGTAATACTATAACTTCATTCATCAAACCCATTTAGTGCAAATGTGGCAAACTGTGTATTTAATGAGATGACTTCCCATAAACATATTTTGCACGCAAGTAATACATCTGAAAGAATAAAGAAATCTATCAAAGGAAAACAAACGAAGGTATTTCTCAATGTTACAGTTGTCACGAGAACACTATTGGAAATGTGAATTTTAATATTTTAGTACAAATCAATCTTATTGTCACAAGAACTTTTATAATGAGAATGTTCCTTGACAATATTTTATAGAAAATGTGTATTTAGATTGTATGATTTGTCTTGAAATTGTTTCCTTTAACTAATTTCATGTTTTTTTACTATGGGTAAAATAGGTTTTGAAGGGATTTGAAACCCTACTTATGAAATGTTGCCATAAAAAAAACCAAAAAAAAACAACAACCAACTTGCAACCTACTATCAACCAAAACACAAACTAACACCAAAACACAACCAAACACTACCATCAGCAACAACAAAAATAACACAAAAGCCTACAAGAACTATTGGAGGCACATATGAGCTTCTGCCACCTCATCTTCCAAAGCATTCATGTTTTAAAACAAATTTTGATATCTTACAAATCATTATTAGAAAGTTTTGTAGATTCCTTTAGATTACCACGTGTACATGTACACGTATGTTTCTCAGCCACCACGTAGATGTTCTTTTCTGCACTCTCCAAGTTGACAAAAGCACTATCATGAGATTGGAACTTTTGCCATTTCTCCACCAAGCACTTTATACTTTTGACACTATTATAAGTAGTCATGGAACTCAAATTTATTAGATTTACCAAGTTATCATTGATATTTTCATCTTTATGTCTAGCCTCACAATATGTCCTTTATAATAAGTTTTTAGGGTTTCAATTTGTTTAGCAATATTTTCTGAGAAGGCCAACATTTCCTTCTCGTCATCCTCCAGCCTAGGGATTCCATCTTTGTTCTAAATGAAATCTATATTACTTGGCATTGACTAAATTTTGGTGTTAATCTAATTAATCTCAAGAAAGAGCCCCTTAGACATCCAAAATTGATGTTAAGCTTAAGAACTTTGTATTCTCCCATAAGAACCCCAGTCCAGAGGGTCGATAGAGTCATCTTCTCGTAGTAGCTCAATTTCAAGATCCTTTACTAGGAAAATCATCACCTCTAGAGACATCATTCCTTAACAACAAAGCTTCCCCTTTCAACCTTTTACCCTTCTTTATTATCTTTTCCTTGGTTGAATGAGAAGCTTGGTCCTCATGTGAATCTAATTCATCACCCTCAATATGCTAGTCCTCATCCTTAGAGCCTCATCACTAGAGTTCATACTCATCACCTAAATCTGAACCAAAATCATTCTCATCCTCCAAAATAGAGGAATGTAAGAACCCCTATCAAATCTAGACTAATTTTCTCAATTTTAGGTGTTTGAAATTTCATTAAACACTTGGTAAGAACATTGTTGACTAATTATCTGATCATTGTTCATGTTTCAATTATATGTTCATTTCCAAATAAATTAGTAATGCATAGAGAATGATAAGGAATGATTAAAAGAATTTTAGAAGATAATTTCAAGGAAATAATATGGCATTAGACACAAACTAGAGTTGAACATACTTAATATTAAAACTGGTACAAGTATCATCATATGGTAACTACATAAGAAAAGTGCACATATGGTTATAACAAAACTAGTCCAAAATATTCTTGGATGGAAGCCAATCAATAATGGCCTATACATTCTCATGATGCACTTTAACTCCATTGGCTCCTACTGCATGCCCCAAATACAAAATCTTTGTCAGCCCAAACTCACATTTGGATGCCTTAGCAAACGACCATGCCTCAAAGTGCTCAAGACCTCATCAAGATGTTGAAGGTGGTCCTCCCATGTCCTATTGTATATCAAAATATCATTAAATTACAACAATACAAATTTCCACAACTCCTATTGAAAATATAATTCATACATGACTGAAATGTAGAAGGTGCATTAGTGATACCAAAAGGCATCACTAAAAACTCATAGTGTTCATAGTGTCATTTGAACACATTCTTGTGTGTATCCTCTTCATGGACACGGGTTTGATGGTATCTTGATTGAATATCAATCTTCAAAAACTATACTGCCCCATGTAACTCATCGAGCGACTCATTATTGCAAGGAATAGGATACCTATTTTTTATAGTCCTTTCGTCCAAGGCATGATAATTGATACACATCCACAATGTACCATCCTCCTTCACCAAGACCATTGAAGAATAAAATGGGCTATAGCTCAACCTAATATGACCCATGGAAAGCAACTCCTTAATTGTCTTTCCAACCCCTTCCTTGAAATGGTTTAGATGATGATAAGGTGTAGTAATGACATGTTTAACACCCTCCTCCAACTCTATGACATGCTCAAATTCATGGTTGGGTGTTCTACCTAGGCGAAAGTATCCACAGACTACTATGTTTGTCTGACACTATATATATATCCATATGGTATTGTTCATCTCCTTCTAACATAGCTTTGGAAGGCACAAAACACTGTGAGAACACACTATGTCATCATATCTAGGAATGGTGGTGCAAGAGCACCCCATCAAGAAGACAAAGACTTCTTGTCCAAGGATTGTTAGGAAGAATAAGATCAAGACAATTAGAAAAGTAATAGGTTATATTTTGTCTTCTTTTTTTGTAATAAAATAAACCCAAAATGGAAGACCATTCACTTGTATGGTGAGATAAACCAACAAGGTCAAATCTAGTCAAAGGGTGCCTAGATTATAGGAGGATGAATAAATTAGATATTTGTGTAGGTTTAAGCCTAATTTGTGTCATAAGACCAAGATTTAGGAAAATAAAGATCCCTTGAAGAGTTTGAGAAAAATTTCTAAAAGATGTAAAAGTTGCTTAGCAACTTTTGCAACATTTTGTTAAAAGTTCTCAAGATTGGGATAATGGTGACAAATTAACTTCCCAACAGTCGCAACCCTTCAAATTTATTTGGAAGTGGTTGAAAACATATGAATAAGAGTAAATCCTTCATTTTGGAAGAGTTTGAAGGGCATACAAACTAGATTTCTATGGACTGATCACAAACCCTCATCCTGTCAGGGTTCTTGAACAAATTGGTCATTTTCTTGCAATCCCACCATGGTAATTTAATGACCAATCAGGGGATTCAAGGAGAATACATTTACATTACGAATCCAGAAGGTAGACTCTGGGAAGATCTGGCATGTGGGAGAACTTTTGAGCCCTAGCTGGGCATTTTGTATGTGAACTGCCTAGTTTTAATGAATTTTTGAAACAATCAAAGGAAAGGAGTGGATCTGTTAAAGGTAATGGTTGGAATTGGGTTGGAGAATTAAAAAAAGATGTTCATGAAGTCATAATTCTGAGGACAAACATTGGAAAGATGGTTCCTTTGTAAAAGCACCTAATTAGCCCTATTAGGTCTGATGGATCTAGTGTAGAGTTGATTTGTTGAATGAAAGATTCAGTGCTTGTGATTTTAGAACCTTGCCAATGATCCAAAAGGGTATTCACAACATCAATTATTTTTTCAATTCTTTTGGAAGTTTTCAAAGTTATCCTCCATTTTCTCATCTAATAGACCTTCTAGGAATTTAGGCATGTTATAGGATAGTTTGATCTCACCACTTCCTAACCCTTTAAAATTCCTTTGAGTTGAGTTGGAAGGAGTTAGTTGAGACCCTAGAAGGCTTTAGGACCCACTCCTAACCCAGGAGAGCCAATATTGTAAGAAGTAAGGTTTTAAGGCTTAAAGAGTGACCTAGACAATGATCTCATGGATCTTGTCACACAAATGTGTCATTGAAACCTACTCTATGAATCTTATCACAAAAATATAGGAATGATAAGGTGTCCAATATCAAAAAGGAAGAGGCCATAGAAGTAAAGTATTCAGATTCAAGTAAACAAGAATCATCAAAAGGTGATTGTTATGGAGTAAGAGGTTAAGAAGTTGAAGTACTAACCCACTCTGCATCAGAATTGGTATCAGAGCATAGGAGAATAATTTAGGGAGAGGATTGGAGTATATGTCAGTGGAAGAGTCAAAAGAAGAGGCCCAAGAAATGCATCCTAAATTGACAAATGTAGAACTTGCCAAGATTGTGCAAGAGCAAGCAGAACAAAATAGATGGATGAGAGCAGAACTGGAAAGGTTGAAGGTAAAAGTTGATAGAAGGGGAGAAGAATGCTCAGAGAGAGAGAAAGAAGGGTAAGAAGAGGAGTTCCCTAGGTAGGAAGAGGAAGAGGTTCATGTAGAGAATAGATACCTCTTGAAGACCCTTAATTCTGTGGAGTGGAGAACCATGGACAATAAACTAGATCTGCCCATCTTTAGTGGGAAGATGGATGATGATTGTTTTATGAATTGGATTGAGTCCTTGAATAATTTCTTTGAATGTGAAGAAATACCTTAAGACCAAAAAGTGAAAGTGGCCAATTCCAAGTTGAAAGGAGTAGCTCTAACAAGGTGGAACTTCATCCAAGGGGAAAGAATAAAGGAGGGAAGAAGTATGATTGCCACATGAAATAGAATGGATACCAAAATAAAATAGACTTATGTCCCAGAAGACTATGAACTTCAATTCCATAAAAGAAGACAAAATTTGAGACAAAAGGAAATGGATGTTAGTACATTTACTGAATAATTTTAGAGACTTAGTATGAAGTCTAAGACAAGTGAGACTAAAAGTGAGAAAATAGCTAGATATCTAAATGGCCTAAGAATAAATATCCAAGATGAATTGAACTTTTAAACCCTGATTATGTCCACCAGTGCTTTCAACTGGCATTAAAGGTGGAATAAAAGATTAAGAGGAGATGAGAGAATAACAATAGAGGCAGAGGAAGAAATTTTAGAGTAAGAGGAGTCTCTAATGGAAGAGGATGGAACCCTAGACCCCAAGGATAAACAAATCAGAATAAATCCCAAGGAGAAGGCAGTTCAAGAGGGAATTATAGAGGCAGAAGACCAAATGGAAAAGGTAGATTTTGGGGAGGAAACTTAATACCTCCAAAGTGTTTTAGTTGCAATTAGGAAGGCCACATTGCACCTAACTATCCAGAGAGAGCAGGGTCAAGCTCCCAAGGAGATAGAAGAACACACTTAGTTCAAGACATCGACTATCAAAGTGTGAATGCACCAGATGCTTATGGGTTTCTAGAGAAGGGATAATCCCTGATGATGAGAACCTTGGTGAAGGTCCCTACTACTTCTGAACCACCACAAAGGAAGAGCATCTTCAAGACCCCATGTAAGTTGGGAGGTAAAGTATGCAGAGTTATTATTGATTCTGGGTCTACTAAAAATTTGGTTTCCTTAGATATGGTATAAAAGTTGAAAATTAGGAGAGTATCTCATCCTTGTTCGTATAAGGTTTCTTGGATAACTAAAGCTCAACAAATATTTGTAGAAGAGAAATCATGGGTAGAGTTTCAAATTGGATCTTACAAAGACAAAATATTATGTGATATAGTTGACATGGATGCATGCCGCCTTCTTTTTGAAATGCCTTGGCAGTATGACTTGAAAGCTCACCATGATGGTCATAGGAACACATACTCCATAAAAAAGGATGGAAAGGTCGTAGAACTAGTCCCACTACTTGACGAAAGTGAGGAAAAAAAATAAGGAAACCAAGATCATGTTCATGGGAGGAAAGGAATTCCTCAAAATGATAAAGAAAGAGGATGAACATGCCTTGCAATAATGAATATACCAAATCAGAGGGAAGGCCCTACTGCAGATGGAGAGGCAACATAAGGGAATAATAATGTACTTATGGAGGTTAAGAATATTCTTGCCAAGTAGCAAGGCATAGTGGCAAAAGGCATGCCTAGGACCCTACCTCCTATCAGGGAGATCATTAATTGCATTTATTTCATACAAGGGGATACATTACCAAATAAAGATTTTTATAAGATGACTCCACAAAAAAGTGAGAAAGTGGTAAGATAAATTCAAGAAATCCTTGGTGTAGGACTCATAGGGAAAATCTTGAGCCCTTGTGCAGTATCGGTTGTCTTAGCTCCAAAGAAGGAAGGTACATGGAGGTTATGCACGGACTCAAGAGCCATCAATAAGATAATAATCAGGTATAGATTTCATATTCCTAGAATAGAAGACTTTCCTGATTTCCTAGGAGGGGCTAAATATTTCTCAAAAATTGATCTAAAAAGTGGTTGCCACCATATTAGGATAAGGATAGGGGATGAATGGAAAACTGCCTTTAAGACTAATGAAGGCGTCTATGAGTGGAAGGTGATGCCTTTTGGCTTGTCAAATTCCCATAGAACATTCATGAGTCTCATTAATGAAGTCCTCAAAGACTTTATTGGGAAATTTTTAATTGTGTATCTTGATAATATATTAGTATTCAGTCAAACAAAATAAGAGCACCTAAAACATCTAGACATGGTTTTAAAGAAATTGAATGAAGAGCACCTAATGATTAAGATGGATAAGTGTTTGTTTATGTAGGAAGAGTTAACATACCTTGGTTTTGTGATCTCCAAAGGAAATTTGAAAATGGATCCTAATAAGGTAAGTGCAATCCTCTCATGGCCAACACCGAGAACCATTGGTGATGTCAAGAGTTTTCATGGTCTTTCAAATTTCTATAGAAAGTTCATTAAGAATTTCAATCATTTTTGTGCTCCCATGTTGGCGACAATAAAAGGTGGAAAAAAATGCAAATTGGCATGGAACCAAGTAGTAGATGAAGTATTTGAAACACTCAAGAAGAGAGTGGCCCGACAACTTGTCCTAACCTTGCCCGATTTAAACAAAATCTTTCAGATTGAATGTGATGCCAGCAAGGTCCCCCCATAGAACCACTATTTTCAACAAATTTTATCATATGTCTTGTCTAAATTATTTTGAAACTTGTGCAATTTGTCAAAGGGCTAAAGGCACAACAACCAATGCATGTCTCTATCAACCTTTACCAATTCCTTCAAGGCCTTTGGAGAGCATAAGTATGGACTTTGTAATGGGTTTACCTAGGACACAAAAAGGTTTTGATAGTGTGTTTGTAGTAGTGGAAAGATTTAGTAAAATGGAACATTTATTTCCATGTAAAACCACAAGTGATGCATCCTATGTAGAAGACCTTTTCTTCAAGGAAGTGGTAAGGATTCATGGGCTCCCATTAAACATTGTCTCTAACATGGATGTGAAGTTTGTCAGTCACTTTTGGAGGACTTTATGGAAAAAGTTGGGAACAAATTTATCCCTCTCCTCTGCATACCACCCTCAGACAAATGGCCAAACTAAAGTGATCAACAAGACACTAGGGAACTTCTTAAGATGTCTTACTAAACAACATGGAGAAAAGTGGGATTCTATCCTACCATAGGCAGAATAATCTTATAATGATTTTGTGAATAAAAGTACAAGAAGGTCTCCATTTTATATTATTTATGGTCTAAATCCAAGAGAAGTATTGGAACTAAGGTATTTGCCTTAATATGGGCACATCAGTGCACATGGTGAAGAGTTTTCTATAGGTATCAAAGAAGTACATGATCAGGTTAAAATGCAGTTGCAAAAGACCTCTGAAAAATATAAGGAGCGGGTTGATAGGAAAAGAAGAGATGTACAATTTGATGTAGGTGACTTACTATGAGCTAATCTGAAGAAAGAAAGACTACCAAAGGGAAAACATACAAATTTGATGATTAGAAAACTTGGACCCTGTCAAATCATTAAAAAGTTTGGCAAGAATGCTTATGAGTTGCAACTTCCTTCTAACATTGGCATATCCCCAATTTTTAATGTTGCAAACTTAACTATTTATAAAGATGAATTGGATGTAAGTGATCCTTTCAAGGTACATGAAGATGAATAAGGTCTGAAGGATTTTCCAAAGAAAGAACCACTTAAACTTGAAAGGATCCTAGACACCAAGATTGTAAAAATAACAAGAGGACCTACAATAAATATTTGGTTAAGTGGAAGGGACTCCCTCAGTCTGAATTTTTTTGGATGGATGACGATCAGATGAAGAAACATGGAACCTCACTTCAAGAACTAATCTCAAGCGGGCTTGAGATTCAAACACTAGGGGAGTATGGTGCAAGAGCACTCCATTAAGAAGACAAAGACTTCTTGTCCAAGGATTGTCAGGAAGAAGAAGATCAAGACAATTAGAATAGTAATAGGTTATATTTTGTCTTTTTTTTTGTAATAAAATAAACCCAAAATGTAAGACCATTGACTTGTATGGTGAGATAAACCAACAAGGTCAAATCTGGTCAAAGGGTACCTAGATTATAGGAGGATGAATAAATTAGATATTTGTGTAGGTTTAAGCTTAATTTTTTCATAAGACCGAGATTTAGGAAAAGAAAGGTCCCTTAAAGAGTTTGGGAAAAAATGCTAAAAGATGTAAAAGTTGCAAAAAGTTGCTTAGCAACTTTTGCAACATTGTGTTAAAAGTTCTCAAGTTTGGGCTAATGGTGCCAAACAAACTTCCCAATGGTCACAACCCTTCAAATTCAATTGGAAGTGGTTGAAAACATATGAATAGGAGTAAATATATCGTTGGAAGAGAAGAAGTGACAAATGTATTGATTTTTGGGGGGAATTTGAAGAAAATAAAAGATCAAATTTTTCAGTTAATTCCCTATATTTTGTGTATGCTTGTTGAATGGTGGATTTAAATTTATTGTTTAATGGTTTGAATTTTTGATGTTATGAATGTAGAAACTCTCTGTGTTAATAGATTTAATTTTGGAAGATTTTGAAGGGCATACAAACCAAATTTCTCTAGACTAGTCACAAACCCTCATCCTACCAAGGATCTTGAATAAATTGGTCCTTTTCTTGCAATCCCACCATCGGAATTTAATGGCCAATTGGGGGATACAATGACAAGACATGTAAATTATGAATCCAGAAGGTAGACTCTGGGAAGATCTGACACGTGGGAGAACTTTTGAGCCCTAGTCAAGCATTTTGTATGTGACCAACCTAGTTTTAATAAAGTTTTGAAATAGTAGCAAGAAAGGAGTGGATCCATTAAAGGTAATGGTTGTAATTGGGTTGGAGAAGACAAAAAAATATGTTCCTAAAGTCACATTTGTGAGGATGGACCTTGGAAGGTGGGTTCCTTTGTAAAATCACCCAATTAGCCCTATTAGGCATGATAGACCTAGTGTAGAGTTGAGTTGTTGAATGAAAGATTCAGTGCTTGTGATTTTGGAATATTTCTAATTATCAAAAAGTTTATTTATAACATCCATTAGTTTTTCAAGTCTTTTTGAAGTTTTCATATTTATCCTCCATTTTCTCATTTGGAAGACCTACTAGGAATTTAGGCCTGTTCCAAGACAATCTGATCTCACCACTTTCTAAACCTTTAAAATTCATTTGAGTTGGGTTGGAATGAGTTATTTGAGACCCTAGAAGGCTCTAGGACCCACTCCTAACCTAGGAGAGACAATATTGAAAGAAGGTTTTCAAGCTTAAAGAGTGACCTAGACAATGATCTCATGGATCTTGTCACACAAATGTGTCATTGAAACCTACTCTATGAATCTTTTCACACAAATACAGGAGTGATAAGGTGTCCAATATCAAAAAATAAGAGGCTACAGGAGTAAAGTATTCAGGTTCAAGTAAACATGCATCATCAAAAGGTGATTATTGTGGAGTAAGAGGTTAGGAAGTTGAAGTACTGACCCACTCTACATCAAATGACATCTATGCTATGTGCTGACATTAATCTAGGCCCACCATATAATTATAAGGCCTTCAAATCTATCTTTCTTTGATCATCTATAAACTCTAATTGCATCTTATGGTGTTCTAGTGTGTATCTACCAATAGTCTTTAACCATTTCATGCCTAAGATCACATCAAGCCCTTCCAACTTGATCACATAGAAATCATCAGTCAAAGTGTAATCACCCATCTAAATTCTAAGCTGAGGAACTCTCCTAATGCATGTTAAGATATCACTACCTGTAACTCTCACACCAAAACCCGAGAAATACTCTACATGTAATCCATGCTTCATGGCCAATTTCTCATCAATAAAGTTGTGTGCGACACTAGTATCCAATAAAAAAACTACTCCCTACACTTTAAGTACTCCTTTTATTTGAAATGGATTGCACCTAGGAACTCATGATATTCTAGTAATAGAAACATTAAGCTCATCACCTGGCTTATCCTTGTCTCTTCCCAATGGGGGCTACTCATGATGTTCATCACCATCAGTGTCCTTTGATTTCTTGTCATCAATATACTCATCTTCAACATTATAAGTGATCTCTATATAGTGTATTTTGTCCTTTCCAAGGCATCTATACCTCAATGTCCAAGGATCTATGCATGTGAAACATAATTTCTTCCTCCTCAATTTATTCCTTGTCACAAAGTCCACCTTGGGTGACATATTCTTGGTCCAATTATAAGATTTCTAATTTGAGTTTAAATTTTTGGAACTCCTTTTAGGTGGTTGATAAGAATTAGATGAGGTATCAAGTTCCAATGTGTTTTTTATGGCATCTTGAAGTGAACTAGGCTTGAGAAATTTAACCAATCCTTTTATTTAATCATTCAATCCTTGAATAAATAGCATAATCTTCCTTTTTTAGATATATCCAAAACTATAACAAAAATTATTTGAAATTAATTGATATAGGAATCCAAGGATCCATCTTGCCTCAATTGTGCTAGCTCTCTATAAAATACTTCCAAATCATTACATTTGAATCATGTAATCAACTTGGTGTTACACTCATAAAAAATGTATCAACCTATGGTCTTGTGTCACTAAACCATGGTGCCACCAATCATAAGATATACCTTATAAATGCACGGTTGGAAATTTGATCGCATATACTTCATTCATTATTTTTAGAGTCAATAAGGTGTCTAGTTTGTGAATCCATGCCCTTGCACTTGAATTTCCACTTCCATAAAGTGTGGGAAGAGTTAATTTACTATTATCTTTCTTGAGGTCTATTTTTTGTATCGTTGTCCTTCTCCCTTGTCACGTTCTTCTACTTTCCATTCATTGTCTCATATACTAAGTGAAGGTAAAATCAACCCAAACATGTTGTGGTAGAGTACTATACTCATCATGGATGGACATCACATTTTCAAGGAATGATATGTCTCCATCAACATTATCTCTCTTCTTCTTCATTTATAGCTAATAAATTTGGCATCAAAGTTATATCTATAGTGTGTATATGTTGGCAAAATGGTCAGTGCTCCCCTCGAGATTCGTGACATGGCTTAACCACCTCTTGTGTCTTCTATAAGTCTAGTGGTTGTATCGAGCATTAACAGGTCGATATTTTGGTGCAATGACAACTACTACTTGTAACAAGTGGTATCAGAGCTTGGTCACAGTTTTGAATCCCCTCAGGTAATGCTGAGGGGTAGATTGTTGGCAAAATGGTCAGTGGTCCCCTCGGGATTTGTGACATGGCTTAACCGCCTCTTGTGTCTTCTATAAGTCTATTGGTTATATCGGGCATTAATAAGTTGATCTTTTGGTGCAATGGCAACTACTACTTGTAACAGTATAGTATCCTTGTCTCTATGTGGAGAACCACCCCTATTGTCATCATCTACTTGAATAAATTTTGGTCTCCCGAGCTTCGTGCTCAACTATTGAATGGAAATTGATAGCTATTGTAAAACACTTTGTTGTAATACCTCTCATAATATCTCTAGCTTCCCTGATATCATCTTGTGGTGGAAGTTTCCTCTACTATCTCCCATATCTTCAACTTGCCTTCAATTGTTGGAAGATGAATCTTGATAAATACCCAAAAACCTGAACATTGTTTCCCCTTCAAGAACTTGAGGGGGTTACAAAACCTTCTTCAATTCCCTCTGATAATACCTCCTTTCTTTATAACTTGGTTGCATGAACAAGTCTAAAATAACCGAAAGGATTGCAGGATCCAAGCTCTAATACCACTATAAGAACCCCAACTAAATATGGACTAATTCTTCCAATTTTAGGTTTTTTACATTTCATCAAACACTTTGCATATAAATCACTATTGATTTATTATCTTATTACTATTCATGTTTAAAATATATGTTTTTTTCCAAATAAAATAGTAATGCATAGATAATGATAAGGAATGATTACAAGAATTTTACAAGACAATTTTAAGGAAAGGATATGACATTAGACATAAACTAGAGTTGAACATACTTATTATAAGAACTGGTACAAGTATTATCAAATTGTATCTATGTAAGAAAAGTACATTACAATGACTATATAAGTTTGAATTCAGTTCTTCCATATACTCGTCTTGCTTGCTTGTCTATTTGGATTCTAGATAGCCTCAATTGTAACTCAAAATGGAGGTAATACTAGGCAACATTGTTGATAGGAATATATGAAGTCCAACCAAACCCTTCTATAAAATGAAAATCTATGCCACAATGACCAGCTATTATATATGGTTCAACAAATGGAATCCAACTTGCCACAAGAAATTTCACCCAGTCAAGGAAGTGATGCACCTATTCTCAACAATGATCTCACCAAGAATATATCGAGAAAATCTCAACATTCTAGTGGTTCTTGACTAATGCCCACAATAAACACTTATAATTCACAATATAATTCTCATTACAATAGACAACACCAACTCAAAACACTTCTTTAAAGCCTAGCCAATACTTCCTCAATCTATCCCAAGTCTACAAATATCTATATGTCCCAAGTCTACAAATAAGCTCAATGTTGAACACGAAATGCATCCACCTCCCAGGTAGAGTCTAATTTCCATCCAACCTACAAATTCCCAAGGGTTTTTGTCCTCATAAATTGTTGTCACTATCATACAAAAACTATGAAGAAATTTTAAGTATCAAATGATCAGATAACATGCCTTGGAGAAGGATGAGGCTCCTTTATAAGGACTTCCCAACTCGTTGGTGAGCCTCAACTATCAATGTGGGATTAAAACTTTCTCTTATTTTATTTTCTCCATTTAAAGTCACTTTTTGACTTTATTATCATGTTTATAATAAAGTCACTTTACTTTTATAATTTTATTTTATAACATAAAGTAACTTTTCTCACCAAATAATATTATAAAATCCCATAAAGTAATATTCTATTTTTTAATTTCTCCACCAATAGAAATTAATGACATGACCAAAATATCATCCCTTATATCTTATAATTAGCCTGTTGGGATGACATGAAATAGGCTAATCAACTCCCATGTGGTCACTAAGGAGAAGGGGACATTACAAAGAATTGCTCTTACATTTCTTGTCAATGCAGGGGGACGATTAAGTCCTCACACATGAGAGGGTTTCTAGAAATTTTTGAGTTTTCTTTGATCCTAAACTTAAGAGAGGCTAGTAAATAGAAAGGAAATGAAACTTTGTATGTATGCCTTAAGTGGTTCAACAATGCAAAGAGAATGTTAAAAATAATGGCATATCTTCCATCTAACGCAAAATACTACATTGTTACCTTTATCACTGCAACCCAAAACTCCTTAAGGGATATGACTTAGTAGTCATTGTTGGTTTTCTTAACCAACCTCTTCCCCTCTTTTCCTATGGGAAAAATATAAACCATTTCCTCAGGTGATCCATGTCCCTTAAAATTCTTATCCCTTCTACCTTAGCACTATTAACTAATTTAATGTTGTTACAAAATTTATCTAGTATTTAAATTTGTGTATTCTTAAAGGTGTTTCAACATCATCTACTTGTGGATCCTAGTTTTTCATACTTGAGAATTTAATATTATACTTACATAATCATACAACATTTTGGCATTTATGATGATATGATCGTTTAAGATTTTTAATTTTATAAAATATTATGAGATCATAGATATAAAAGTTTATTAGGTTATCACTAATTATTATTTCATGTAAGATTATTTATCTATGCTTTATCAATAAGGTGTTAAATAATTTCTCTCTTATGAATATTTGTGGTTATTGTATGATTTGGGAATCAATATGTTTTTTTATTAGAAGAAAAGTAGGTTTTGAAGGGGCCCCAAATCTTTTACAAGTAGATTTTGAGGGGGGTCTAACTAAGATGAATCGCTGCAAATGATAACTCATTCCTAACCAACAACCTAGAATCATCAGATAGTCAGTAGCAAATAAACAAAATCCAACAATGCACCAGTTTCCCAGAAATCAAAACACAAGGTTGAAGCTTCACATCAAAGAGCTAATCTCCTAAGCAAAGAGATCTTGGGTTTTGAGGGACACCCTAACTCATAAAATTAGTTTTTTTCATGGATCCCAAAACCATAATTACATACAGCCTCAAGAGAAAGATCATCAAAAGACCAACTGAAACTGTAGGGTTTTGAAAGGCTCCCCAAACCATGGTGGGTTTTGACTTGGGTCCCACAACCATTACAATTTATTATGAAGGTGACTTAATATAGTTTATTGTAATAAATTTTATGTAGGATTAATATCACTAGAGATAGGAGAAGTCTTGTATGTGTATTCTTGTATGTTGCACTATGTACATGAAGTATGAAATTGAAAAATAAGCTAACATGTAATAGTAGAAACATATAAGTATGAAAATGAATAAAATGTTATTCGTTTGAATTATAATGATAGAGACATGTGTTTCTTTGTTGATTTAGAGTCTTGATTATTTCAAGTGAGTAGAATAATTTTAGGGCATTATTTTGGAAAGTGCATTTTGAAAAAGGCTTCTACTCTTTTTAAAAAAAGAATGGATTTTTAGGAATTTGAATAATTTTAGTCATATGAAAACTTGTGAAAATTTTATGTGAATTTTATTTTACCCTAACTCTATCATCATAAGATAAAAGTATTGTGATTTATGTGTATGTGTTGACTTATTTATTAATTCATCAATGGTTCTTACTTTTTTGGAACAATGTAGTGATCAATTTTTTAGAGTATTGTATGAGGAAACCTTTAATCTCTTGGAATTTTTTTCCATAAATAGAGATAACTTGGGTGGTGAATAGGACATTGTGAGAACACATTTCCATTAATTTAGATAGTCTCTAACTAATTAGTGTGATTAGGCCTTAGCTAACCATTATGTTTTTGAAGATCAAATACCATGTTTGAAAAGCCTAGTTAAAATATAATCATATAGGGATTATTGTTAACATAAATGTTCTAATAATTGTATTAATATATTTTTATAAAACTAACTTAGATGATTATAAATCTTTCTAGCTAGGAATTTAGGTTCTTATTTAGCTGATAGGCTATTTGTTTAAACTTGTATAGCTAAAAAGTTTTCTAACACATAAAAATTGTCTCACAATGTTGGAAAGTTGTCCATTTTTTGTTGCCAAAATTGGACAACTTTTCAACCTAGAGAGAATGGGAGGATTGTGATTTTTTGTTCCCAAAATATTTTTTGCCACTTGAATGTTGTCTCATGTCGCCGATAATTTTCGTTGGGTCATCAAATAATTTTTGGACATCCAGAAGTTGTCATTTTTGACACATCCAAAAGAGGCTTGCATGTAGTACTTGTCTTGTGTGTGCGGTAAGAAAGAGGTAACTAAGAGCCTCAATTCTATCATTCCCTCATTTGTCTTGTGAGTAACATGAATTAGAGAGGTTTTATTGGTAACGGCAACACTAATGATAGTGACAATTGGAAGTGGAATTAAAGAGTGTTTGACATGGTAGATAGGTTATATTTGAAAATGATGTGCAATTTGATTGAGCTTTGATGTGTCATTGAGTCATTTGGTCAAGGTTTGGTATTAATCAGTATTTCTATACAATTATTCATGTTATTTTTATTTGCACAAATTTTTGCCTGAGAGTAGCTAAATCATTGGTAGAGAACTTCCTTTGGGGGATCCCTGATAAACTATGTATTTTTCATGATACTAGTTATGGGTTGGTGGTTTACCACTAAAAGGAATGATTATGTTATTTTCTTTGTTCACATTTATGTATTTTTGTTTTCTTATCTTTGTATATCATTTGGTGCATAAAAGTAAAATTGTATGAAATGTGTGGGGAGCATGGATGTACATTCTATTGTAGGACATTGTTCTAATTTAGTTTCCACTTGTATTGGGTTTTTATTGAAGTTTATTTTCATGCAAAGAAATATTTTGTATGTATATGTCTAGAATCTTCAAAGGGGTCTGAGAGCTAGGGGCTACCAAGCTAGAATAGGTAATTAGTTTACTTTTGAATCCTTGAGTCATACACACTCTTTCTATGCATAAAAAATGTTCAAGATCCTTGACTTGAATTGGATGGTAACAATTTATGGAGGCCACACCATTTTGTGTTGGTTGAAGTTAGTGTGAAGAATAATGTTGGGCAAGCTAATTATTGAGTTGTGCTTTTCTTTGTGAGTTGTTTTGGTTCAAGTATTCAAAGAATCGGTGATCACAAAATGTAAGTGTATGTGTGTTTCCTTTATGGCTATCATGTAGCATGAGTAGTTATTTTGTATAGTAATGTAAGCTATGGGATTTTGTGCATGGAAAGAGTGTGTATGAGGATGTTGTGATCTTTTGATAATGTTCTTTGAAGACATTATTGTTTTCATATTGAGTGTGTTGTAATTTTTGTTTGCTTTTCGTGTCCTTATTGTTTTATCTAATTTCCTGTATGACTTGGTGTGGTCTTTTGGTCTTTATGTAGGGACATTGTTTGAAAATAAATTTGGTCCATGGAGTTTGAAAAGTTGAGTTTATTTATATTGGGGCGGTATAAGATTTGGTAGTATGTTGGAAGGTTTAATCTATGGAGTTTCCCTGAAGGAATGAAATGGTAACAATGTGATTTCATGCCTATTCTTCAATGTCACATGTTTGGAATGGGCATGGTAATATAAACTTACGCTCAAACAAATTTTGGGGGTGTTTATACAAGAAAATTATATAGATGTTGTATTGGATCCTATGTTGGGTGAAATTATGTCCATTGGTTTTGGGAGAAGAGGAAACAATATTGTTGTAAGTTGGATTTTTCTATGTTTGACATATGTTAAATGTTTTGGGTTGAGAATCGAGTTGATGGGTTTAGTTAATTAATTTTGAGTTGTGTTTAAATAAGAGAGTTTTGTGAGGACAATGTTGGGGGAAATGTCAAATCAAATGGCATGTGGGGATTTTGATCATGGGGAGAATACAGATAATTTGAAAGTGACATCTAAAAAGTTCGTTGAAGTGGGGATTGAAAATATTGTAAGCTCTTATTTCCATATACCTTATATTTGTCGTTTGGTTTTAATTAACAAATAAATTAGTAAGTTATTTATGTTGTAAGTCAATATGTTTTTTAACATTCCTTTATTCAAATGATTTTTAGTTTGAGTGTTATAAATATAAAGTGGGGGTAAAATGATCAGTGATTGATTATATAATGGGACACCAGTAGAGGGTCAAGTGAACAGGATAAGTTGGGAACTTGTGAAGTTAAAAAGTTAAGTGGTTTGAAGGTTTGAAAGTTGACCAATCATATGGAATAAGGAGTATCAAGCATAGAGAAATGAGTAGGATTGCACTACATCAAATCCCTATCAATAGCTCCCTTTTTTCTCTCTTTTTTGCTTCCACCCACTGTTTCAATGTATTTTTCATTTTTTTTTAAAAGTCGGTGCTATTTATTGGGATGGTGCTATTTTTGGTATTTTTTGTGCCAGATAAAATAAGTCAGTGCTAAACTAGTAAATAGTACCTAGTTGAGTGCCTAAATTAGCACCTAATTTAATGCCTAAATTAGTGTATAATTTAGCATCTAAATTAGCACCCCAATTAGTGCCTAAATTAGTAGCACCTAAATTATCACCTAATTTAGTGCCTAAATTAGTAGAACCTAAATTAGTGCCTAATTTAGCACCTAAGTTAGCACCTAAGTTAGCACCTAAATTAGCATTTAAATTAGTGCCTAAATTAGCACCTAAATTAGCACCTAAGTTAGTGCCTAAATTAGCATTGTGCATTATAAAGCCCCCAAAAATATCCTTATACATGCATGCATCACAAGGGATTCAAAACTTGACATAGAAATGCTCCTAAAACTACTCCAAAATTATCCATAATTCATGCAAAAAATAACCCCCCTCATAGACTTTCCAAAACTATGTTATATGACTATTCCTACAGTGATTGAAAATTTGTTATGTGAATGTTCCTACAGCCATTGGAAGTCTGTTCTCTGACTATTCTTGCCCCTCGTAAATTCTTTTTTCTATCAAATTTGACATTAATGTGAATTTATGAACTCTATAAACTTTCATTGAATTGGAAGAGATAACCGAATGTCTTTTTTTTCTTAGATATGTCAATTCTTATTTTTCCCTCTAAATAAGATTGTATTGCTCTTGTATTTTCTGCACAAATTGCAATCATGGGAAAAAACTTTACTATTATCTCCTATTTTTCTTCCCACTTCTTTCCCTAACCATACAAATTTCTAGAAAATTCTGCCCTTAATGAGGCTCCATTAACCTTTACTGTCAATGAATAAAAGACATTCCTTGAAAATAAGATTCGATGAAGCTTGGAAGTTGTGTTTATTTTCTTCCAAATTTTGATGCAACGGTCATTTTTAACAATTGACACTATCACATCCTTTCTTGGTCTGTTAGTATTCTCATTGACTATATAAATTTAGTGGTCAATATTACCAAGGTGACAACTAATTTCTTTAAATGCCAATGTGCTTACAAATCAAGATTATCTATGTGCTTCATTTTTTAGCTGTGGCCTACATGTTCTTATTTGATCAAGGAATAGCAAGTTGAGAGTTTCATAGTTAAGTGAAAATATTCTGGAATGGTCCTTGGTACTCTTATTACTATTTAATCTCAATGCTTATCTAAAAGGAGAAATGTGGAGTACTTTTCTATATTTTTTTTGGTTTAGTGATTTGTGTCATGCTTATTTTTTAGATTTTGAACTATGTTCAAATTTGATCAAAGAATTACAAGTCAAGAGTTTCTTATTTAAGCATGAACATTTTGGAATAGTCTCTTTTAATTTTATTACTGTATAGTCTTGATTCTTATCTGAAAGGAGGAATATAGAGGATTTTTTTGTATTTCTTTTGTCTTCATAGAGAAAATATATTTATTAAAATAAGCTCTCTTCTAGAGAGCATTGTATTTATTCATGTTTTCAACTAGGATTGTACCCTTAGAAAATATAAAATTGACTATCCTGTTGAAATAGGGAAACACTCTCAAACTTTGGGTGATCTGTGACGAGAGGGAATCTCTGGGTTTGAAGGCTGGTTCTTTGTTGGTACTCACCTAAAACTAAATAATTTCAAGAAAAAGGGATATAAAAATAATGCTTTTGAAATGAACTCCGAAAATTTAATGGGTGATGCACCAAAAGAATAACATGACATTTAGCTGGAAAAATCACAAAATTACCCGCTAAAGGCACTTAAAAACCTCACACTCCCAATCTGAATTACTATGCAAAAGAGATTCTTATGACAACTCTTGGTTGCTCATGCCCTAAAAGGAAAAATAATGATGTTTTTCTTAATTTCCAGCAATAGAAAATAGGACACAAACATAAACTTGCATTTCAGTATGCCAAATTCTACATTTAACACTAAAAAAGCTTGATAAAATAAAGGAAACATGCAATATTTTAATTAATTTACTCAATCAATACCATACATAAAAAAAAATAAGAAGGAACTAGTATCTATTACTGAATAATTAGAAATCTACTACAAATCATTAATATGTGTTGATCCAAACTATCCATGGGTATAGAACTAAGGAAAACTGGAAATCCAAATTTTCATTTTTTTTGGGGGTTTTTTCTAGGTTCTAGTCATTTGCATTTTTTGAGGTCTTCGGAGCAGAATTGGGTGTTGAGACTTTCGTCGGTCTCTAACATTGGTTAATGTAGGCATCCTATTTTAGGGACAAATATAGATTTCTTGGAGACCTTTCCAATAATGAAAATGATTTTGATTTTTGAGCACTAAGTCAAAAGTTATGACCCCACCAAGTTGGGGTAAATAAATTCTTAGCTTTTTGAAATATTTTATAGTTTTCTTTATTTTTCTCACAGCTAGCTATTCATTTCAAATTCTTATGGCTACCTAAATTTGCAAAATGCAACCCCCCTTAAAATAAATACAATTTCCTTTATAAAAGGTCTTCCATCAACCCCAAAAAGAACTGTAGGGTAAAGTGAACTTGAACTCAATTGGAACTGAAGCTTCACCTCTATCTCTTCTCCAAGAATGCTAAAATATTTTGGGTCTGATTCTCTAATTAAAAGATATATGGATTTCTATCATTAACATATTTTAAAATCAAAAGTATAAACTATTTCAAATTACAAATTAATTATAAATTCTATATTAATATGCATCACCCAAAAATATTTCCTTTTAGTTTGCTTGTTGTTATGTTCTAGTTGGGTAGTTTTCTATGTTTTAGGTAGCGATCATTCTATCTGGCTCGTTATCTTATGTGATCCTTATGTTGTGATCTAGGAATCATGGAGATCCTATTTCTACCTTCACGGATCGATTCAGTGTTTCCAGATGAAGTTATCTTATGATAGGTTTGATCCTATATTGCTTTCCTTTCCTATTCTAATGGTCAAGTTGGAAAAATTTGGTTGTCAATGGAGATTCACGTTATGTGAAGCTTCATGGTGCATCATTATATGTTCTTATACATGTGGTGGACCTCCTTATGTGTTCGCACATCATGATCTATCTATTTGGGGATGATCTTATGGATTTAGGTCCTGACCTATATGTTATAATATATTTCCTTTATCTTGGATATTGTTGATGGGATAGACTGACTTGTGGCTGGTGATCTTGTATATTAGTAGGGTAGTAGCTCTTGTTTAGGGTAGCATATTGGAAAATGAGGATAGCTAATATATATGATAGTGAAGATAAAGAATAAGGATTATGTCCTTAGTAATGAGGCATGTCTATTGAAAAATCTATAATCTGCATTTGTAGGCCAACTTGATGATAATTAAAGAGTATTGTTCCTCATTTTTTGGTGTTGATTATTGCTTTGTTTTTTCATTATCATTGTGTAATCTCTAGCTGCAAGGTTGGACATCTCCATTGGGGATTTCTCTTTCCTTTACTACAACAAGCACCAAGTGGTATCAGAGGTTAGTTGCAATTTTTGGATTGCAAATCCAATTTCTTGAGTTTGCAAAGCTTTAGAGTTATTGTTTATGGGGTGGCGGGACTAAGGATCTAACCTACATCAACAAGTGGCTTGTGAAAAGTGATCATGAATAGGATTTGTTTCCGATTAGCCCTGATAGTAGGATTTTTGACAAAAGGATTGATTAGATTGAATCCCAAAGGTTGCAAACCTAAAGATCCTAGTATTGGGATGGCAGAATATAGATCTGACTTACAATTGTTAAGGGTTGTATGAAGAGATCCGTAGGAAGAGTTGGTGGATTGATTAAGAGGTAAGTTGGTGATTTTTTATACAAAAAATTGTTTGAGGCATATTATGGGTGTTGGTAGATTGTTTGATTGTGCTAAGGAAATCAACACTAGTGATCATATCATTGAAGCTGAGGAATTTTAGAAAGTGATCCCTTAAGTTTACAAAAATGTTGCCTAGAAGAATGAACACTAGAAGGCTAGAGAAAATGATGGAGGAATTCAAGAATGAGATGAGGACTAAGATCCAAAATGCTTTGACTGGGGTTAGAATAAACCTTGAAACTAAAGATGAATATGGAGAAGTTTCTGAAGATCTTGAGATAGCTAAGATTAAGATGCTTGCAAATGAAGAAAGATTACAGAGGGCTATGACACAAATGGGTAAGATTAATAGACTTGATGTTTCTAATTTCTCTAGTTCATCACATCCTGAGGATTTGATAGATTGGATTAGTGAATTAGAAGATTACTTTGAGCTTGAAGATATTAAGGATCCATGGAGGGTTAGGTTAGCACAGACTAAGTTGAAGGGTCATGTTGCCTTATGGTGGAAGGAATTGCAGAAAGATAGGGAAGATAATGGTGAACCTAAGATCACTAGGTGGAGAGTTATGGTTTCTATAATTAAGGTCAAGTTCATACAGGGGGATTATGAATTGGAATTGTTTAAGAAACTGTAAAATATAAAGAAAAATGATTTGACTGTTAAGGAGTACACTGAGGAGTTCTACAAGATGCAAATAAGATTTGGACATCGAGAGTCATCTAAAGAGAAGGTGACTAGACATATCAATAGTCTGAGACATAATATTCAGGATGATTTGAGTATGTTGAGGATTATTGCAATTGAAGATGCTTATCAATATGCCTTAAAGGAAAAAGACAAGTTGAAGAAAAGACAATGAAACCCTAAGGGAAGGGACAAACCCATTGGTGATAAGGTAAAAGAAAAGCTTATTGTTGAAGGAGAACCTGATCAGAATGTTCTTGGAAGGAAAAGTAGAAATATTAGTTTCAAAGTTACTTGTTTTAAGTGTGGGAATGTTGACCATAGGGCTTTCCAATGTTTTGAAAATTCTAGAAAAGGTAAAGGAAAATAGAACTTGGTGGCACATGAGGAGAAAGTTAAGAATGAACCTATTGAAAGAGAGGTTGCACCTAAGAAGGGAGAATATATGATGTTCCAGAGATTCATTCTAAGTAAGAAGGAATTTGATCATATTCAAAGAAGGCAGTTGTTCCAAACAGTTTGTAAATCTTAAAACAAATGTTGTAAAGTTATAATGGTTAGTGATAGTACTAAAAACCTTGTATCAAAGGAGATGGTACAGAAACATGGACCGAGGAGACTTAAACACCCTTTTCCATATAGGATAAGTTGGTTTTAGGATGAGCATATGGTGCAGTTTAAAGAGAAGTGTTGGGTTAATTTTGACATTGGACCATACCGAGATGAGGTATTATGTGATGTGGTTAACATGAGTGCTTGTCATATTTTTCTTGGAAGACTTTGGTAGTATGATGTTGGAGCTATTCATGATTTCCAAAGTAATGTTTTGTCTATAATGAAGGATGGTAGGAATTTCACTTTAATTCCTTTTAAGGAGGAAAGGAAGGCTAAGAGTCTAAGTGTAATGAGGATTTACACCTTAGGTGATCAGAATGCTTTAGATCAAAAGGTGATGGATTTGCACCATGTGGATAAAAGGATTTCTGAGGTTGTTCAATTGTTGAAGGATTTGATGAATGAACCTAAACTGATGGAGTTGAAGGATGATAATGATAAGATAGTGTTGTAAAAGTAGGTTATTGAAGTTCTATTAAATGAGCAACAAGATCTTGTGAATAATTTAGAAATAAGGGATTTATTAACTGATATCAGAGGTAGAGTCAAGTAGCAGAGGAGGGAGAAAATATTAATTTCTAAATGTAGGAACAACAAAAGAAGAAGAAATTGGTGTGAGTTGGATAAGAAGATTAGTAGTAGCAGAGAAGTACCTGATAATGGATGGTATACTACTAGGTCTGAGGATTTGGATAGTAGGCATAGTCATTTGTAGAATATGATGGTTGCAGACAAAGAGGATACATGGTTCAATAATGAGCATGGGATTTATGTCTTGAATCTTGTCAAATGTTCATAAGTTCCTCTTATGGAACATTTGTATTCACCTGGGGTGTCTAATGCAAGAGCATCCTTGGGTCGTTGCAATCTTGCATCATCCAAAAAGATTTCCTTTCAGTTTATTTGTTTTTGTATTCCAGTTGGGCAATTTTTTGTGTTTTAGGTAGCGATCGTTCCAGTTGGCTCATTATCTTATGGGATCTTTATGTTTGTATAGGCATCATGGAGATCCTATGTCTATCTTTGCAACTTGATCTAGCATTTCCAAATGAATTTATCTTATGATAGGTTCGGTCCTATATTTCTTTCATGTTCTAACAGCCAGGTTGGAGATATTTGGCTTGTGATGGAGATTCACATTATGTGAAGGTTCATGGTGCATCATTCTATGTGATTATACATTTGGTTGACCTACTTGTGTATTTACACATCATGATATATCTATTTGGGGATATTCTTATGGATTTAGGTTGCGACCTATATGTTGTAATATGTTTCCTTTATCTTGGAGATTGTTGATCGGATAGGCCGAATTGTGGTTGGTGATCTTGTATATTAGTAGGGTAGTAGCTCTTGTTTAGGGTAGAAGATTGGAAAATTAGGATAGCCAATATATCTAATAGTGAAGATTGGGAATAAGGCTTATGTCCTTAGTAATAAGGCATGTCTATTGAAAAATATGTGTTATGCATTTGCAGGCCAACTTGATGATAATTGAAGAGAAATTTTCCTTATTTTTCGATGTTGATTATTGCTTTGTTTTTTCATTTCCACTGTGTAATGTCTAGCTGCAAGGTTGGACATCTCCATTGGGGATTTCACCTGGCTTGACTGCACCAATAATAAAGGAAAAATTAACATTTTCTTAAATCTATTCTTTTATTCTAAGTAAAATAAGGGAAAATTAAAAGAATGATAAGTTAAACAAAGAAAATTAACCTATAACTTTAGATAGCGAAGAGAGAGTAAATAATATTTTACTCATTTCTTTTCTAAATCTTTTATTGGAGAGTAAATACAATGGACATTACCATTGCACCTCATCTTGTACAAATGCTAGTAAATATTAATGTACAATATATTATACTATCATTGTAAAAATATGCATAAAGACCTTTTATATAACTCATGCCCCCTCCCTGCACGGGAATTAGTTAAATGAATAAAAAAAAATTTAAAGGCTAAAATCCTCAACACCGATTACAGTAACCCCACATTGTTGCTCATTTCCATTTTACACTTTTCTTTCTTATTTTCTTGGTGTTGCCACTATGAGATAGGGTTTGAACCTAAAAATTGAAGAATTCATATGCATTCCATGGGGTTTTGTTTCATATTCATGAAGATTACTGTTAGGCAGTGAGTCCTCTTCGTTATTTGGTAATCCTTTGGTTACCATGAGCTTTCCTTAAACAAAATGATTAAAAGAGTTTATCTACATTCTATTCTCTATGCTTTGACATTGGTTTATATGCAAGACATTCGATTAATTTTCTTTTCCTATGCTTTGCATGTCGTGATCTTATAGGTTTTCATGAGGGTTTTATTCCTTTTTGTCTTAGGAAAAAGAAATGCATCAGCTCTTCCTTTCCATTTTCTCAAAAACTTTATCATTTGGAAGATGAGAAAGATCATTTCATTTCATGAACTTTGTATCACTTCTCCTGGATGTTTATGAATATGGGTTTTTGCTCTCTTAACTTGGGTGTAGGATGTAATGGTTTTATCTAGAAATCTCCATGCCCTATAGCTTTAAATTTTGAGACTTCATATATTTATATTGGAGGCTAAGTCCACAAAATAAAACCCTTTGTATATTATCTGAAGTATTTTGACTCTCAATAGCTTCAAGCTGCCAATTATTAAAAGAATAATGAAAGTACCTTATTTTCTTTGTGAAATTTATTGTTTCAAGCTCTTTTTGTTCTCATGGTTTTGCAACCATGCCCCCTTACCCTATTGGTGTATCCTCAATAAAATGTGATAGTGTTGTCACTGTACATTTTACATTTGTATTCTCATGTATGAGCCATGGGTTCTCTATTTTATTATCTTGTACCAATACATTTTTATTTAACTCTTCCCATGCTACCTTGCTATGGTATGGATCATAGAGCATCTCAACTCAAGTAATAAACAAAATCCTTGTAAATATTCACAACCAAATCTGTAGATATGTTTCGTTGAGTTGAAGACTCGTATTCAAATTAACCAGTCATACTTCTACTGAATTGCATTTGTGGACTTTGTTGTGACACATTCATTACATATACATGAATGTACCTACTCTTTGATTATTACTACTTTCTGATGTATAAAAACATTATTTTGTACTATATTCTTGTACATATACAATGTTTAGTTTTTATATGACTATTCATGGTAGAAATAAGCACATTGTGTTGATGTTTGAACAAAAGAATATATATCTAGGATAGTAAACATTCATAAGACGAACACTTTTGTTTCATTATTTCTATGTATCTTGATATTTTTTCACTGCTCATTTGACTTCCATTAAATGACATCATTCTTGGATCTAATCAATATGGTGTCCTTGTATTTGTATGGTGTCCTTGGATAATATAGGTGGGAATTAAAAATTTTATGAGAGAGAATATATATGAAGTCTAGTTGAACACCTCTTATATGTGCATGGAATGCAAGATGGGGCACGAGCCTAATAAAATTGTTCCCCTTAATGAGCATGGGGTGAGGAATGTCCTTTTGGAGTTCTACAAGAAAAAAAATTGTGTGGATGAAGTTGGATTAATGAAATCAAGTGGAACAGATTTATTGAATTTGATGGCTAGTAAAGTTTGTCAATGACGAGTAGGAACACTTTGTATACAATGTGAGATATCAAGGATTGCCACTTACACTTTCTATTTACTTTTTCTCATAGATACTAGATTATTTGTTGTCGAGAATTTGAGAGGAGTTGGTGAGGTACACATGCATTGCATCTCATATATTTCTAGACACTTTGAGACTTTGAGTATAAGGAAACCCTATCAAAAATGAACTTGGGGAGTTGCATTGGATTGATGAAGACAAAAATTAGTTGGAGTCATGTTGTAGAAGCTAGTGGAGTCTAACATTTTTTGATATTTTTGTCAAATTGTGACTTTGATTTCAAGTTTGATAACCAAATCAGTTATCTGTATCTTATTTTGGTATTGACATTTTCTTTTTTGATGTTTATTAGTTGTGGTTCTCATCTAATTTGTAGCTTTGTAACTTTCTTTGACACAAGTAAAAATTACCAATAGTTGTCATTATGATTGTCAAATCAATCATCGGGTCAATGGAATGATGCATATGACTTTTAAATTTTTAGATTCTTTAAGGTATTTCTATTCTTATTTATTTAAATGTTATTAATTTAATAGCTATTCCTACTATTTCAAGAATTTGTTAAGTTTTTTCCAATAGTAGAACCTTGTCACCAGAACTCAAGAGAAACATTGTGTTTTATTAGTTTCATATAACTATTCACAAAACCAAAAAAGTCTTGTACTACTTTTGTATTAGAAGACAAGTTAAGTGGAAAAGAGAATGATTTGGTGACATTCAAATCGGGAAAAGTGCTTGCATTAAATACAGACTTATTACAAATTGAAAGATGATTCATGTAACCATATCTTCTTATAAACATAATCTATTTTGTAGACTGATCAGAAGTTTCATGTATGTGACATTTGTGGAGCTTTCTTGAGTGTTTATGACAGGTGAGAGTTCTTACTTCCTATGTCTCATAGCTTAACATTGGGATCTAACTTAGAAGGATGGTATTTAAGATATTTGGAGGACTTAAAACTTTTGACCAGGCTTATTATGCCTCCTTGTTCTGAGTAGGCTGTCAACCCATTTTTTTGACAAAAAACTTTTGAAGCTTTGATAAAGTGTCTTTTATTTTTTGTTTGAATATTAATCCCATTAAACTTTTAGGGGTAGCAAACAATCCACCTCCCATAACTTCTTTACCTAGTTGGTACTCTTGCATTCTTATTATCAAATATTTTTAATTTGTTGATTGTTGTTTTTTTAGTGACCGTCAATTGGTTGATCATTTTGGAGGCAAAATCCACTTCGAATACATGCAAATCTGAGAGAATTTTGATGAACTTAAGGTGTGCATGTTCGGTTACCTATAAAATTTTAGTTGTCAATTTCTTAGTTAAAGAAAACCATGTGTATTCTCCTTAAAAACTATAAGGTAACTTCTAATAACAGTTATCATGTATGGCATGAAAGATTTACATCTTCTTCATGTACTTATTCATGTACATTAGATGGATTTATCACAATTGGATGTGTTGTTTGTGTGAAAGATATCTATTTTTCTATCATATATTTACCCATTGTAGGTAGACTCTGACTTGGTATACCCAAATTTTATGATTTGACAAAGACTCAGAAAAACTTGGGAAAAACTCAGCAAACAACTAGACAACTTTAAAAAGTGCATAAATTTAATTTAAAACACTTTTCTTTGGTAAAATTCAATGACTAAATGTAACCATCGAGTCCATAAATGAGTATGAAAGTGTGTTCTATCAAATTTGATTCATTTGAATATAGATTGAGTATAAAACCCCATCATCATGTGAAATATTGATGCAATAGTTAGCTGCATCATTTATGAATTCATTATAATTGCCTTAAAAAATAATCATCATAATTTATAAATTTCATATTACAACATTTTACATTTTTCTCTTCCTTGGTCCAGAGAAAACTTTGCAAGAGCTTCTAATCCTTGCACTTCATTGTAGCTCCTTTCTCAACATTGAAGGTTGTTTTTGTGGCTCATATCCTGCTGCTAGATGGAAATGAACCTCTTCTTCATCAATGTCATCCAATGAAAATGTAGTTACTCCTTTTTTTTCAACCACATCTTGCATGGCCTTTATCTCAAGATCAAGAATCTCTTTTTTAATAAATAGTGGGGTCTCGTCATCTTGCCTTGTCTAATTTCTACAAGGATTAGTGTCATTGAAAGCAGTGATCTCCTCTCTTTTTTTTTCTACCTTTATTGTATGAAATTGAAGGATCTATTGTATTTAATTAAAATGACATTTAAATATTTGATACTGATAGTATGATATTTGATTAATTGATCAATGATATTATGATAGTGATGAAGATAATTATTGAATTTTTTGATCTACTTTCTACTCTCTACTATTTTCTATCCCTAAAATTTTAATGAGATTAATCTTAAAACATTTTAAAAAAAGACAAAAGACACATGATTTCTCAAATTTGCAAAAGTTTCTCGTCAACAAATTATCTCCAAAGCATGTTGGGCACTGAATAGGTTAAAAATGGAGCCTTAACAATGCACCTAACATTCAACACTATTCATTTGTAATATGTTTTGTTTTGAATTGAAATAGCATAAGTAAATCTGGAAATACTTGAAAATTAATTAGGTCAAGATACATACCTCATCATGAAATTGATTTAGAAATACCTATTTTTTGAAGCCTATGCGGAGTTTCAGAAGATTCTGCAACCAGATTTGGGATCAGGAAGCCGAGACAGAGAAAACCCAGAAAAATTTCATCTTTCTAGCAGCAGGTAGTCTTTGACCCTCATAAAAGGTCAAAGGCTACATTTTTATTTTGAAGGTCGATTCTGACTTTGTTCGCAGATCTCAGAAGTTCAACAAAAAGCGTACTTAGATCTGTCCTCTAATTCCTAAAACAACAACTGTAGATATCTGAAAAAGGGAGTTTTTTGGGGGTGGCTATATAGGGTTTTGCCTTAGTCAAACCCCCATTTTGGTGATCTCCACCTCCACGAATAGCCGATTAAAATAGAATGTGTGTGTATATGTATTGAAAGTGTAATGCCAAGATCTAATCCTCTAGATCAAAACCCTAGCATGAATATGTATGAGACAACAATGCATAGATTTGAATGAGATAGAAAAGCATACCAAGCCCCCAAGGCTAAAGTACTTCTACCAAACTTATAATCTATAATTGTTAACCCATGATTGTATCTTTGAATGCTTGAAAGTTGATAATGGTGGATCAAGGAAGAAAGGATCTCTCTTGCTCCAAGTATGTGTTCACAAAGATGCTTGATGTCAATAATGGCTTGATCTTCTATATCATCCTCTTTCAATCTTGCATCTTCACCATTCCTTGCTTTCTTGAAATCTTCTTGTTCATGAAATTGTCTCCTTGAGAGCACTTGATCATGAAATTGCTTGGTGAAAATGAATTCAAATGAGAGTCTTTATATAGAGGTTTCAATGTGAGGCTCCTAGAGCAATGTGAGGACCCATAATTCAAATTTCACCTCAAATTAAGGTCCAATCACAATAACCAACTAAGGAGGGAAAATAATTAAATGAATTTCTAATTAAAACCTTTTCACACTCGGATCTGAGGGCCCGACATTGATTTCGGGGCCCATCAGGACCAAATCTAGAAAAGAGGCACAGACTCCGGAGGAGGTCAGGGATGAGCTCGACTCTGACCTAGGTCATGGATGAGCTTGACTCTAACCTAGGTTAGGGTCAACCTTGACTCTGACCTAGGTCAGGATCAACCTTGACTTTGACCCAGTGGGCCCAGATCCAGCCAGAATCAGGATAGGAGGTCCTGGGGATGCCCAGAGACCTAGAAATGATGCCAAAATGCCAAGGAGTGGCATAAAATCCTATGATGATTGTGATGAAGGCTAGGAGGACCTATTTCTAAGTCCTACCTAGAAAATGGAGCCATGGAAGAGGGAAATTAAGGAGAATCCTCAGGATCCTAACCCTTATTTCACCTAGAATGAAGAGATTAAGTGCAGAATGCATCCTAAATGCAAGTCTATCATGACAAATGTACCAAAAGAGGATGTTAAACCTATCAAGATGGAAGTGCTTCCATTTTAAGATGATACATGAACAAGGAATCATAATAAGCCTAGTTAAAAGTTTGAAGTCCTCCAAATATCTCAAACCATCCTTCCAAGTTAGATCCCAATGTTAAGCTATGAGACATAGGAAGCAAGAAATCTCAACTATCATAAACACTCAAGAAAGCTCCATAAATGTCACATACATGAAGCTTCTGATCAATCTACAAAATAGATAATGTTTATAGGAAGACATGGTTATATGAATCATCTTGCAATTTCTAATAAGTTACAGAGACATATGTCTACATGTACATGTACATATTTACAATATTAGTTGTTAGACCTCACTATATTATTACCACATATCTTGTTCTCATTTCATATTATTTCTACTTGTTTGGTTGTATCTATGATTTCCATGAGTTTTTCCCTTCTTATTTTGCATGGTGTTCCTTTCACTACTCCCAAGATGCCTTCCTTGTCTTCTTCCTTAGTGGAGTTCATCAATAGGGTTGTTATTGATGATATATACAGACAATAAATTTGGGTCTCTTGGATATCTCCTTTTGCAACCACTTAGACCCAAGTTGGCTCTATATTTGAAGACTATTTATTCATGCTTGTAGATAGCATCATCATTCAACCTAACTTTCTCAAATTAGTGATCACTAGGCTTGAGGATTCCCTTTTTATTATTTTACTTGAGGGTACATTCTCACCAATTATAATTTTAATTTGACTACCATTTTGTGGGATGGGGTTTAATATCTTAGCTACATTTGGAATGGTAAAATTGAGGAAAACTTTATTTTTGGTAGTCAATCTGCTACAATCTACTACATGATCTTCTAGTGATAATATTGCATGTATAAAAATACCCTGATTAGTGATTCTTGACCCGAGATGAGAGTTTTTGATGTGTATGTATTTTCTTGGCTCCGTTATTTCATTTTCATAACTATTAACAACAAAAAATGGCACCCTCTCAACATATATCAATGATGATGTTCTCTATTCCATTGGGTAGCCTTGTCTTTTGTTCTTTATATCCTTGAACTATTATTATGAGTATGTTGTTCTCTAAATGAATGTGATTGTCTTCACTATTAAGGTATCTATATTTACTTTGTTCCCTACATACACCTTTCTTCTTTTGGGGTCTTTTTTGTTCATTCTATCATAGGCATTATTTTCACTACATTAAGTTCATGTATTATAATAGAATTATTCACACCCTATAACAACGTTCTTCATCACTATGTTAATGCGATTATCACTATATTTGTGACAATGCATACAATATTGTTTATGTCAATGTAGACCATGTACTCTATCATAATGATCACCACTTATGTTTGGTGTCCTATTCTGCTATGTTCCTGTAGCTTTAAATTTTCATCATGTAGCTTTATGTTATTCGTGTAGCTATATGTTGTTCCCATAGGTTTATATATTGTTCATGTAGCTTTAAATTGTCATCCTATAGCTATATGTTGTTCATGTAGTTAAATCATTTAGCTATATGTTGTTCCTATAGGTTTATATATTGTTCCTATAGCTTTAAATTTTCATCCTATAACTATATGTTGTTCTTGAAGCTATATGTTGTTTCTATAGCTTTATGTTTCTCCTATAGCTAAATGCTCTAGCTATATGTTTTTGATATAACTTTATATATTTTTCTTGTAGCTTTAAATTATCATCCTATAGCTATATCTTATTCCTCTAGCTATATGTATATCTTCCAACAAGCACCTTAAAGTGCATCCAACTTGACTATGTTACAGGAGTTAACATTGCATACTACATTATATTTAGCTTTTATTCTTTAGAGTTGGGGATATTTATGTCAAAGGTTTACTTATCCAACTGGCGCTCTATCCTTTTGCTTGATAGTTATTTTATATTATAGAGACATATCAACAAAAAAATTTAAATTGTGTTCAAACTATTTGAGAAAATATCTATTTCTAATGCATGTATTTTTTAGGTCCAAAATGAGGTAAGCACAACTGAGAAGGGGGGGTGAATCAGTTGTGTGTGCCTAATTAATTTAATTCTGCTTTAGCCACTTAGATATGAAAGATAAATAATAATGCAAGATCCACGACACAAATAAAATAACAAAAAGATTTGTTCTTGAGGAAATCCGATTAATGGAAAACCATGGTGGGAATGATATCCACTAGATGAGTGTACTCTGTTAAAATTACTACCTAGTTAAGAGAAAAATAGAGAACAAAGGATGTACTTGAATTTTTAGGCTTATAGCCCAATCTATAGGCTCACTGCCCAGAGCTCACTACTCACAATACAATCTTAGATTTGTCCCTTGGTCAATTTCACTGATCTATCTTCAATTATAATGGGGTGGACATACAATCCTTTACAATCGAACTAACAATTAGCATCTCCTATTCCAATACAACTCTGATCAAGTAAAAATTCTACCTTAGATGTAGAACACAAATATATATATTCCCCTCTCTCTCATGCATACATACCCTCAATTACAAAATGATCTCTCATTTATACCGATTATAAAGAATAATCAACCACTAGGTCAGCTAAGACCTAATACAATAAAATATATAAACATTATGCTCAATATTCAATAAAATCCAAATAAATTTAACCAAGACTTATATAGGACCCAAATCTTCATCCTCAAACATGCACAAGTTCTACTAAAGTAGCATCAAGAATCGTAATGTGTTACTTAATCAAGTCGGCTAGGACCTAAATGAAGAAATGCCAACATGCTACCAAAGCAGAAAATCTAATCACCCCAACCAATGAAAACCAACATCACGATCATCACATGATCCAAGAACACCAAAAATAATCATGAATACCATCCAAAACCTTCACATCATCTCCATTACAAAATCCAAACTCATCTTTAACTATAATAAACAGGAACACTAAAATACCAAACTCAGACATAACAAAATATAGTTTGGTGTACTTTGAATCATGAACAACACTAGTTGTAAATACAATGATAAGGTAACATACAATAACCCATTTCACAACCTCTAAAACATCAAATCCAGGTCATATCAAACCAAATACTCATCCAATATTCATAGGAACATTGTGACATCAATAACTAGAAAATCAATGATATCTTACTCAAACTATTGAACCAACTTATGCAAACCTCTATAGATGATTTACAGACATCTCAAAACAATACCTCACCATTACATCTCAAGATCTTCATCATGGCATCTAAACAACTGATATCCTCCTTACTAAATGTCTTGAATGCACTATTTGAGACAACAACAAGTATGTTGACATCAATGACAAAACATTAATGTTCGAACACCCAAATAAAAAATTATGGCATGCTAAAGAATCTTCCAAAAATATCCCCCTTTGGCATTGATGGAAACATATGTAGTGAAAAACCTATCAATGTACAAAGTCAATTCTATATCCACCTGATCACTCTGATAGTTATATAGTTCCAATATATCCACCTGATCACTCTAAATATCTAGCTTCAAACCTCTCAGCACAAACTAATTTTTCTTTGTTTCACATGTAACTTCTCCCCCTTTGACATGAATGGAAAAGGACCAAAGATATCAAACCAAGAAATATCCATAAGAATTCTCCCCTTAAGGAGTAGTCCCCAAAACTCATCAATCTAGCAAAAAAATGTTCTGATAGATTCTTTGGCCTGATGCTATCCTTGGCATCATTAACTCTGATCTAGAGGGGCTATCACCCCAAGATTTTCCCTAAGATACTCAAAATTATCCTTCAGAAAAGGATTTGTAAAGATGTCAGCAATATGTTCCTTAGAAGACATAAATTCTTGCTTCATTTCCTTTTCATTTACCTTATCTCTTAGATACGTAATAGAAATATGCTTTGTCTTAAAATACAAAATAGGACTCTTTGAAATAATTATAGCACTAGATTTATTACAATGAATAACAATAGGTTCATCAATGTTTATCCTTATGTCCTTCAACATTTTCTTCATCCAAATACTTTTATTACAGTTGATAGTAGCAGCAACATACTCAACTTCAATAGTAGATTGAGAAATACAATATTGCTTTTTACTAGTCCAAGAAACTAGTTTCTTATCCAAAAAGAATGCACCTCCACTAGTACTTTTTCTACCATCTATAGTACCTACCAAATCAAAATCAATGTATGCACATAGTGTAAATTCATCATCTTTTTCATAACATAATCCATAGTCAATTGTACCCTTCAAATATCTCGAGACACTTTTGACAACAACCATATGAGATTTCTTTGGTTCAGCTTGAAATCTTGCAGCAATTCCAACATAATTTGATATATCCAGTCTAGAATGAGTTAGATATTTTAGTCCACCAATCATAGATCTATACAATGTCTGATTAACAAAAGGGGAATCATCATTCTTAGTCAACTTGAAACTGGTAACCATAGGGGTTCCTATCAGTTTTGAGTCTTCCATACCAAAAAAAATTAATAGTTCTCTGACATACTTGGACTGGATAATGAAAATTCCTTTATCTAGTTGTGTAACTTGCAATCCAAGAAAGAATCTCATTTCAATGTTCATAGACATCTCAAATTCTTTTTGCATTTCATCGGTAAAACCTCTACTCAACTCATCATTTCAACCAAATATGATATCATCAAAAAATACTTTAGAAATCAAGACATTACCATCAACTATTTTGAAATATAAAATATTGTTTGTTGTACCTTTTTTGAAACCAAGGATTTTTGCAAATTACAAACCACATCTCCTTCTTCGATTAGAATAAAACCATTAGGCCTCTCAATGTAAGCATCTTCCTAAAGTTCACCATTTAAGAATGCAGACTTAACATCCATCTAATAAATCTTAAATTTCTTATAAGTTGCATATGCAAGAAGTAATCTAACAGCTTCAATTATAGAAACAAGAGAAAAAGTCTCAGTAAAATCTATATCTTCCATTTGTGAATAACTTTTGCATACCAGTCTTGCTTTGTTCTAAACCAATTTACCATCTTCATTCAACTTATTTCTAAATACCTACTTAGTACCAATCACATTCTTGTCAATAGGTCTTGGAAAAAGGATCCAAGTCTTTTTCTTTTCGATCTAATCAAGTTCTTCCTTCATTTATTTCATCCAAATTTCATCAATACATTCTTTTTTAACATCTTTAGGCTCAAACTCAAATAGAAAACATGTTTCATCTCTATAAATTATTCCTATAGTCTAAACACCTCTATTCTTATCTCAAATAATGACATCTCCAGAATCATTAATCCTTACATACCTTGGATTTTTCGGTATAGGCTGTATAGCAGACCCTTTAGTGTTAATGTCCACTTCATTTCCTTTCAATTCTCTATGTTCTTCCAATCCATCCTGATTCTGATTTTGCATTTCCAAAATCTAATTTTCATCTTCAACCATATCATACCTACAATTCCTTTCTGATCTCTACTCATTCTCATCAACTCTGGCATTTTCACTTTCAACTATCTTCTTTAGTCTCTAGTTATAACATTTATATGCCTTTCTCTTTGTAGAATAACTAAGAAATATTCCCTCATCACTTCTAGAATAAAACTTTTTAGTATCTTCATCCCTCTTAATGTAGCATTTACTTCCAAAAATTCTAAAGTATTTCATTGTAGGAATATGACCATACCAAATTTCATAAGTAGCCTTTCTAGTTCCTTTCTTAATTTATACCTTGTTCAAATTTTATACTCTAGTGTACACTGCTTCTCTCTAGTAGATCTATAGTACTTTTCCTTCAATCATCATAGTCCTAGCTATGTCTAGGATAGTCTTTTTCCTTCGGTCAGCTACACCTTTCTACGGTGGGGTTCAAGCTGTAGAAGTATTTCTCTTTATCCCATGATCTTCACAAAATACATAAAACTTATCAGATGTAAACTCTCCACCTTTTTTTGATCTCAAGTATTTCAATCTTCTTCTTGATTCTATCTCCACCAGTATCTTGAATATCTAAAATTTCTAAAAAGATTATAATTTCTCCTTCAAAAATGTCACCCACATCATCTTTGAATAGTCATCAACAAATAGCATAAAGTATCTATCACCGAAATAACTTCTTGTCTTAGTAGGACCACATTAATTTGTATGTACTAAATCCAATACTCCATTTGAATAATATATCTTATTTATGAAAGTAGGTCTAGTTATCTTTCCCAATTGACATTCCTTGCACATATTGTAAGTCTTTATCAATTTAGGTAAGTCTTTCACAACACGAGTAGTGCTATTTTTCACAATATTATCAAAGTTCACAAGACAAAGTCTTCTATGCCATAACCAACTATCATCAATCTTAGCAATCAAACACTTATTCTCAATAGTTCTCAAATGAAATAGATTTCCATCAATCTATGTACTTGATGCAATAATATTTCATGTTCTTCAAATGATCTTATAGATTCCATCCATGAATTCCAATTTGTAACCTTTATCCAATAGTTGTCCAACACTCAACAAGTTATGGCTTAGACCTTCAACATACAAGACATCATCAATACTATTTTTACCATCAAGAGTAATAGATCCTTTTCCTTTAATCAAATAAGGAGCATTGTTACCCAATCTAACACCTCCATCATAGTCCTCAATCTTCAAAAAACTTATCTTTATCACCAGTCATATGATGTGAGCATCCATTATTAATGACTCATTCATCTCTTTTGACAATTCATGAAACCAATGCTTTTTCTTCATTTAGATTATATTCTTTAATAGCAAAAAATGAAATTTCTTCCTCACTAGCACCAGATTCATCATTAGTCACACCTTCTTCAGCAACATAAAAACTTTGATAGCCCTTAGAATGATATTTCTTAGATCTCTAGTATCCTTGTAATTTTTGTTTGCACATCTAGATGCAATATGACCAATCTTATTACAATTGAAACATTTCAAAGGTAATCTTCCTTCATACCTTATCAGAGCCCTTAGGTAGTCTTCTTGAAATCAAGGCTTCAAGCTCATCAATCTTCCTTTCTTCTTCCATGATTTCTTACCAATCCTTAGCATAGTGTTTGAGTTTCATCTTTTTAGAGATTTCTCCCTGGTCATACCTAGTCACACTTGCTTTGGATGTAGTTTCAACCTTTGAAATTTCCTTACTAAGTGTAGTCATCTCATAGGCACAATGTCTTCTAGCCAAAGTTTCTCTTTAAATAGGTCTTATGATTCTGAATTCTTCAATAGAAGCAACCTTCTCACTATAACATGCAGACAAAGATCTCATAATATTTTCAACAACTTCATTTTCTGTCAAGGTTCCTCCAAAACATTTGATTTCACAAACTAGATCATTCACTCTTTGAAAATAAACTGAGGCAGTCTCTCCTTCACTCATTTTCATGTCTTCATATTTATCTTTTAGTCCCTACAAATTAGCTTTCTTAACATAAGTATCACCTTCATAAATAGTTTCTAATTTTTTCCATACATCATGTGCATTCCTCAATCCATAAATGTGTGAATATTCTGAATTAGATAAGGCATTGATTAGTTCCTCTCTTGCTAGCAGGTTCTCCTTGAATTTATTCTTCTCATTTGCAGTAGCATTTGTTAGGTCATTCAGAATATTATAATGCTTCTCAGTGATCCACCAATATTCATCTCCAATTCCCATGCATATCAGGTAGGTAGTCATCTAATCCTTCCAAATTAAGTAATTGCTTCCATAAGACTTCAGACTCTCTCTTCTCATACTTACCATGACAGATCTCTTTCAAGTATTCAAGCTTCTTTAAAAGGACTTAGCTATGATACCAATTATTAGGCCCAAAAGGAGACAAGTACAACTGAGAGGGGTGGTGAATCGATTGTATGTAAATAATTACTTTAATTACACTTTACCCACTTAGATTTGATAGATAAATAGTAATGCAAGATCCACAACACAAAGCACATAACACAAAGATTTTTTCTTGAGGAAACCCAGTTAAGGGAAAACCCGAATGGGAATGATACCCACTAGATGAGTGTACTCTATTAAAAGTACTACCCAGTTAAGAGAAAAATAGAGAACAAAGGATGCACTTAAAACCATAGGCTTACAACCCAATCTGTAGGCTCACTTCTCACAATACAATCTCATATCTGGACCTCATTCGGGTTCACTAATCTATATTCAATTACAATGGGATGGGCATACAGTCCTTTACAACCCAACTAACAAATATCATCTCCTATGACAATATAGTTTTGATGAAGTAAAAACTCTACCTTAGATGCAGAACACAAATATATATATTCCTCTCTCTCACATGCATACCCTCAATTACAAAATGATCTCTCATTTATACCGATTACAAAGAATAATCAACCACTAGGTCAGCTAAGACATAATACACTAAAAGATATAAACATTATGCTCCATCTTTAATGTGATCCAAATCAAGTTGGCCAAGACTTAGATATGACTCAAATATTCATCTTCAAACATGCACAAGTTCTACCGAAGCAACATCAAGAATCGCAACATGTTACTTCATCAAGTTGGCTAGGACCTAAATGAAGTAACACTAACATGCTACTAAAGCATAAAATCCAATCACCTCAACCAATGTGAACCAAATACATGATCATCACACAACCCAAGAACACCAACGAGTAGCATGAATACCATCCATAACCTTCGCATCATCTCCAATATGAAATCCAAACTCATCTTTAACTCTGATTAATAGGAAAACTAAAATATCAAACTCAAACATAACAAAAGATAGCTTGCTGTACTCTGAATCATGAACAACACCAGCTATAAATACAATGATAAGGGAATATACAATAACTATCTTTGCAACCTTTGAATATCAAATCCAAGTCATACCAAACCCAATACTCATCCACTATTCATAGGAACACTGTGACACTAGTAACCAGAAACTCAATCATATCTTACTCAAACTATCGAACCAACTTTTGTGAACCACTGTAGATGATCTACAAACACCCTAGAACAATACTTCATCATAGCATCTCAAGATCTTTAGCATAGCATTTGAACAACTGAAATCCTCCTTACCGAATGTCCTAAATGCACTGTCTAAGACACCAACAAGTATTTTGGAATCCATGAAAAAACATTAATGTAAGCACACCCAAATCCAAAACTTTGACATGCTCAACAATCTTCCAACAGTATTAAGTGTTGGTTTTAAAATGGTTTTGAACAGCTATACTACATGTTCAATTTTTATCACCACTACAATAGATTGGATGTCATGGTTTGAAGTGGTTAAATGAGTGATGCAACTCTATTTAGGCATTCCTATGCACATACATCAGGTCTAAAACACTTCTAGCCAGCTACATAATTCAAGAATAAATGATTCAATATTCATAATTGTGCCTTCAACTCATTGCTATGAGGTTTGGGTTCTATTTACTTAAAAAAAAATTGAACATTTACATTGAAAGACCTCTGCAACTAGTAGATAATAAAGTGTATTAGAAAATTTTCTAAGTTGGATTATATTTTAAATTATCACTTGTTCCTTCATCTGAGCTAATGAATAAATGCATGTTTACAGTTTGATATTAATATTGTTATCTTGTTAAGAATTAAAAATTAAAGACAAGTGAAGCACTTTAGTTTGGGAATTTACTTGATCATTTGTAAAAATATATTAATTGGTGTCTTAATTTATCCGATATTTTTTTATTCATATTATAGGCTCATCCTTTTGTTTCTTATGGTATTCTATCTTTGGTTGTAATGGGTATTTCATTTCTAAATAAATAGTTACAATTACATAGCATTAGTATGCAATTAGGAAATAATCCTTCATTTCTACTTCCTAAAACAAGGCAATTACTAAAATAATTGTTTTGGTGTCTATAATATTTAAAGATTAATCTATAAAAATAATATCCTTATCTTTTTAAATTAATATGTACTTATTTTTAGGTTTAAACTCAATGTTAGTTGATCTTTAATGGCATTTTCATCTTCGCGTGACACCACCATTGATATGATCAACTAATATTGCATCAATTGAAATCTCATATTTTGAAAATGCATTTAAAGGTGACAAGATTGCTTCAAAAGACAACTAAACAATACTAGATCAACACACATTTTAATATTATCACTTTGTTTTTCAAAACCATGTGTCCTTATTACTTCAACAAAAGCCAAGTGATACAGTTGAGACTTTCAAGTATGCATGCAAAGTTTTTATTGATTGGGTCCAAGTATGCATGCAAAGTTATTGTTGATTGGGTCAAAGTATGCATGAAAATTATTCAATTAAATAATTGAGGAGGCTGATTCATTCTGATCATTTATTTCTTTCTTAGAGGAAATCTTCCCTAACTTAACTTTAGATGAGGAAACTTATCTACAAAAGTTGACAGTGAGAAAAGTCTCCTTATTGTTTGGTAGACCACTTCATGACTTTCTTTTGCATGGTAAGGTTGCATGTTTTCAATTTTTGTAGCCATTGAAATTAGTAACAGAAAATTAATGTTAGCATTAGACTAATACTATAAAGAATCATGGAATAATCTTGTGTCAAATCATTGTTATATGTTTATGTATTGTCTCATTATATAGCTAATAGAATTAATTTTTTAAATATCATCTGTGTGGGAATATTATTTGTAAACTAGTAATTAAGCTTGGTTAACTTGACTATTGAAATCATTTTTTATGAAAAGTACTAGTATATGCATGGTATGATGATTCTTTAAAGGGTACTGGCTCAATGCAAGAGAACCTGTTTTACAAGAAAATGGATGGTGGTTTGATTTCATCGTGCCCTTGTATAACTAAATATATTACTAAATTAATTGAAATAAAAGATATTAAATTAATAAATGGAAGAAAAATAAGAAGCATTTTTAGAAGAAAAAAAGGAAGTTGTTAGAATAACTGAGAGGGGGGGTGAATCAATTATCCAGTGTCCCAAAACAATATGTATAATTCAAAACAACTTCTGCAATTTCTGCTCCTCGGTAAACAATAAATACTTTCACTGTCTGTGCTTTTACCGATTACCAGTCTAATACCATAATAGTTATCGATCAAATCTGACATGTAACATGCAAAGTATGATAACAAACAATTATCACAATCAACACATAACACAAGAGATTTAATGTGGAAACCCCGTAAAGGGAAAAACCACTTGGGACCGGCAACCCAAAATTGTGTTGGCAATTTGGCTAATGTGGATGCATAGATGTTGTCATTATGGCAACATATGATCTCTACTAAGAGCGCAGAATCTGGAATGCAAGTATGGCAAGTTGAAGGAAGAAATTGTCTAAGTATGGATACAGTGATCCTGACAGAGCACCCGATGAAGATTTAGTTGGCGACATCCATTGGAGAAATATTTTTGTTTGCACAGTTAACTAAAGCTTCTATAGAGTATGAGGATACCCCATCTCAGTGCGCATAAAGTTTGGAGTAGTACGGATGAAGTTATTCGAAGTTTACCAAAGATAGTTTTGCAGACAGAATAGTTTTGGAGACAGTATTAGCGAAAGAGTTAAGGGATTATTTTGTTTGTCAAAATAATGACTTAACATTATGAAGGGACAACATCCTAGATGTTTACCCTTGGATAAAGATTTTGGAAGCTGACCATATGAAGTTATTAGCTCTAATAACTCATATATTAGGCATACTTGAAATGTAATGAGTATGATGTTTTTTGTGAAAAGAAAGAAAAGAATAACTTGCGAAAGTTGTATATTGTGATAGCAGCAAAGGCTATTGATGCGAAGTTGTAAGCAGTACCATATTATAGTCAGAAACATTTTGTATTACCTGTTTGGGCAGTGAGCTCAACTGGTGATCAGGTTTTGTAATCTAACTCCTAACAGGGTTAAGGCTTCTAACAAGGCCTAAAGTCCTTTAACCAGGACAGATCTACTATACATTGTAAACAGACTCTTAACAGGGTCCAATATCCCTAACAAGATACTTTTGTTTAGTGATCTTTGTGGGTACCATCCCCACCGGGGTTTTCCCTTGGCCAGGGTTTCCTCGAGAACATATCATGTGTTATGAGTTCTTTCTATTTATTGTTATGTCTAGTAATTAGCTTGATAATCTTTGTATGCACTAAAGTAATCTGTTATATCCATAAGTGGGAAAAAGTAAAAGTTTGTGAAATACTGATTCACCCCCCCCCCCCCCCCTCTCAGTATTTCCTATTTCTAACAAATTGTTCACTCTTCTGAACTGAGGTCGGTTAAGACCCAACCCTGTTAAAGGTTTACAAACACACTGTCAAGTGTGACCTTTTTAGAGGATTTTAGACTAGAAGTTATTGTCCAACCAGCATTCACTATGGGGTTGATAGGATAACAATGTTCATTCTATGAATGATACATCATAAGACTTTTAGAGTCCACTCGGTTAAGAGATTTTGACTGTATACAATGGTTAAATATGTAACAGTAAATGACCTGCCTTAATACAACAACAATTGTAGATTACAGATCAACATTCAGTCCATACAAATCCTTCTGATCAATATTTCACTTTAGATTCAATATTGTGTCAACTTACTGTCTGTTGGTAATTTCTCTCAGTTGCTCGGTAATTATTCTGCAGCTCGGTTCTTACTTAACCAGTATGATCAGAATGCATGAAAACCTTGTTCACGCGATATTCCTACAGTTTCTACTTCTTCCGGCATACTTCCATAATGAAATTCAAATCTCTTATATAGACGAGTAAATCATTGTCATGTCCCGGGTTAAGTGCCTGATCATGACGATAAAGATAAATAGATTAATGAGGTAAAATGGTTATAATAATATTTAATGAATATATAGATTCAATTTATGTTATTATCAAACATATAATATTAGATTATTATAATGAAGAATCTATTATTAATATTATAAAATTATTATTGGAAATAATAATAAGTGTATACTTATATAGATATATAAATGATATACTGATATATCTCAATATATATATATATATATATATATATATATATATATATATATATATATATATATATATATATATATATATATATATATATATATATATATATATATATATATATATATATATTATTTACAAGTCATCAAATATGCTAACTCAATAATGAAGATCTAATAAATAAGTAAATAATAATCAGATAATTGTAATTCCAAAATAAATAAATGAGAATATCGCAATATCAATAAATAAATAGATTAATTGATTGATTAATTAATTAAAAGAATATATTAATTGATCAAACATCAATACTATTATTTAAATAATTGAATAGTTAATTAGATATATCAATCGTATATATTTTACTCATTAATTAATAAATAATCTCAATACCTAATATTTAATAGATAAATAATCTTATGAGAATACACCTATGGAGTAAATGGACTGAATGGAGAAGATCACAATTTAAGACTATCAATTAAAACAGGAACTAAATAATCAAGGATGAGTCATCATCATATAGCGGCATTCCTTAGTTATCCTATCAACAATAAACAAACAAATCAATTGTGATAATTCATACGATGGAGTGAAGAGTTCGACGTTTGGAAGCAGCGAATAATATTAGGTATATACTAATTAAGAGACAATCGATCTCTATCATGAGAGGAAGAATGAATATGATTATCACAAGGTTAACAAAGCCTGGGCCGTAAAAGCAACAGATATCATCGATTCAATAAAGAAAATGATAAAATCGATATTTAGTTAATTGGTGAGAATTCTTTAATCGGTAACCAAGCAAAGAATTATGACTAAAGCTAAGGGGTGCGATTAGCATCTTAGGATCACGTATTGATTATGTACAAACCGATAATCAAGGCAGTGATTAATGAAAACCAATCAATAACAAATGAGGGTTACGCAAGGATCGATCAAGAAGGGATGCGACTCGTCAAACTCAAAAGATACCAACCCTTCCGTTTTGATGGTATAAGAGCAAGTTCAAACACGTCAAGTAAGGGCATGGAAGAAGGAATTGAGAATACACACAGTCCCTTACAGATCGCTCTGCTAAGAACAAACTGATTGCTAACCACAATCACTGATGCAAGCGTTTATATAAAAAAAGACAGAAACAACAAGGAAACAGGGAATAAGGAGGAAGTGACGGGAGTGTGGAAGACTCCGTAGTCTAATCTAAGTGGTAAGATGTTTTATGTTATTTGATATATATATATATTATTTTCAATAATGAATTTATAGTATTAATAAAGTTGTAAACATATAAACTTGGTAATATATTTATAAGTTGTAATAATATATATATATATATATATATATATATATATATATATGAGAATTGGTTTAAATGAAATTATAGATATATACATAATGTCAAGGAAAGAATTAAAATTTGATTGAATTATATAAATCAATTTTCATTAAGATGTTTTTGTATATGTATATATATATATATGCGACAACGTTTAAAGATTTAAATATATTATTTGGTAAGTCAGATATAGATGATGAAATTGAAGATATGTTAAGAAATTGTGTTATCATTCCCTCTAGTAGTCGGATGTATGAATCTTATGTTCGTTCCAAACTACATAGAGGTAAACGTAGTGGCAATTCGAGGTTGGTATAGCCCCGTTGCCTATTTGAGATGAACGGAAATTCGAGGTTGGTATAGCCCCGTTGCCTATTTGAGATGGACGGCAATTCGAGGTTGGTATAGCCCCGTTGCCTATTTATTGGCAATTCGAGATTGGTATAGTCCCGTTGCCAAAGTTGAGATTGTTATAATCTCTCGTAGGCAGTATATATACTGAAGACCAGTCATATGCATATGCGTAGGCTTGGAATGCAACTAGTTGGAAAGCAACTAGCTACTTCCAAGAGGACCTTAAGAATTAGTTGGAAAGCAACTAGCCTTAAGGGCCAATTTCCCCTTACTAACTTAAAGTAGAAATTATATATATAGTTTTATGATATCATGTACTAACGTCGGTTTTGCAGGATTTTATTGAAGTAGAAGAACAAGGGACATTACAATCATTTTCTTCTCCTCCATCAGATTTTGCCACTTAACCACATTCATAGATTTTGCCACTTCAAACTTTCTCGGTTGATGTGTCAATAACATGTTTCAATCTACTCCGTTAGATCTTCATTTAATTTTGTTAGTCATCAATCTTTATAACAAACATTATCTGTTATCATTGAAATCGAGGTACTTTATAGCTCATCAATCTTATCAGCTAAACTAATCATTTAATTCATTCTGTTCTGCTCGGTTAACAAAGAAATGCATCAGTAAACACTGCTCGGTTAATACTGTGATTGGTATACACTACACTCCGTCGGTGTATACTAGAATTGCTTCATTTACCAACAACACTGCTTTGTGTCTTTCAGCTCTATACTTCATCATAGATGAATGCAACATAATAAAGTCAATATCATCAAGTCATAGACTCGTCAACAAGTTACTCAATGTGTTCCATATCCTCATCTATCATGTACATCTTTCCCCATGTGGATTTCTTTGTTCTTCATCTCTTTCACCTTTCTTCAGATGTCTCGGTATAGTAACTTACAAGATAAGTGTTGTCAAACTAGTTGACATCAATGAAAACATAATACTGATTTAATCATATTACATATCTAATCAGCAATTCCTTAGTGATCTTTAATCATGGATTCTTCAATCAAATTCCAAATCAGTTGTAGTCCAACAATCTCTCCCTTTGGCATTGATGGAAACTCAAGTAATATGAAATGTACCATACACATACCAAACATATATTCTACAACTTTGTGAAAAAAATGCTATAAGTTGAATAGACTTAATATGTTTAATCACTACGTTACTAAACAACATTAGATAATACAACTTTACCATTCTATAGTTGTGATCTTTTCAGTTCTCTTGTTCCTACTTATGTTCTCTGTAACTGATCTTCAATACTCTGTCTCATTTAGATTGTCTCTCCCTTAGATAATTCTCATCGATGCTTGTCCCTTTTCATATTATTTATCTCTCCCTTTGATAGAAATGCCAAAGAAACAAATAAACAAACAATTATGTCTTCCTTTGTATCTCTGTATACGAATATTCTAATCGGTTCAAGTTCTTCAAACTTAATCACAACCTTGAACATGATTCAAAGTGTGAACTATGTTGTATCAACATGAATGATCTTATAATAAAAGTAGACTGATGCAACATCCAGATCACCTTAGTGACTGATAGATAGGGGACGGACCCCAAGTCTAGTCCTCAAGTATTCAAATGTGTCCTTCGGTAGAGGCTTTGTAAAAATATCTGCAAGTTGTTCTTTAGATGTGACAAATTCTAACTTCACTTGCTTCTCTTGCACTTGTTCTCTTAAGTAATGATACTTAATATATATATATGCTTTGTCTTAGAGTGCATCAAAGGATTCTTTGAAATATTAATAGCACTAGTGTTGTCACAATATATAATCATCGGGTCAGTGATTACCTCATTCATCCCTTCCAACACTTGTTTGATATATGAAATGTTTGAACAATTAGTAGCAGCAGCAACATACTCTGCTTCAGTTGTAGACTAAGAAATACAAGCCTACCTTTTACTTGTCCAAGTTATAAGTCTTTCACCAAAGAAAAATGCTCCTCTGGTGGTGCTTTTTCTATCATCCACATTTCCAGCCCAATCAGCATCGATGTAAACTTTCAGTTCAAACTTCCCTTCCTTAGGATACCATAATCCATAATTCTCTTTTTTCTTTAGGTATCTTAAGATCCTTTTTGTAGCTATCATGTGTGATTCTCTAGGATTAGCAGAAAATCTTGCAACAATACCCACAGCATGTACTATATCTGGTCTACTGTGAACTACGTACATTAACTTACCAATCATGGATCGGTAAAGTGTCTGATTTACCTCTGTAGTTTCATCCTCCTTTGTCAATTTGCATCCAATATCCATCAGTGTTCCCATAGGTTTAGCATCTTCCATGCCAAATGTCTTCAGTACTTCCTTTATGTATTTAGATTGTGTGATGAATATTCCATCACTCTACTGAATCACTTGTAGTCCAAGAAAGAACTTAATCTCTCTGAACATAGACATTTCAAATTCCTTTTGCATTTCATTAGAAAATGTCTTGCATACAAGATCTTGACCTCCAAAAATAATATCATCAACAAATATTTCAGCAATGATAATAGTATCATCAGTGTCACCTTTCATATATAGATTGTTGTTTTCACTTGTTCTAACAAATCCAATACTTAACAAGTAAGTATGCAGTCTTTCATACCATGCTCTAGGTGCTTGCTTTAAACCATATAAAGCTTTATGTAATCTACATACCATGTCTTTATTGTCGGGATCAACAAATCCTTCTGGTTGTTTGATGTAGACCTCTTCTTCAAGTATACCATTCAGAAATGCTAACTTTACATCCATTTGATAGACTTTGAATTTCTTGTGTGCAGCATATGCAAGTAGAATTCTAACTCCTTCCAATCTAGAAACTGGTGCAAATGTTTCACCATAGTCAATGCCTTCTTCTTGTGCATATCCCTTGCGTACCAATCTAGCTTTATTTCTTGTGACTTCACCATTTTCATTCAATTTATTCCTGAATATCCACTTAGTACTGATAATATTCTTATCTTTAGGTCAGGGTATTAAGGACCAGGTTTTGTTCTTCTCTATTTGCTCTATTTCCTCCATTGCATTAACCCATTCTTCATTATCTAATGCAACTTTCACATTTTAAGGTTCAAATTCACAAACTAAACATATACCTTGTCTTGTTTTGCTTCTAGTTTGCATTCCAGCATGTCTGTCTCCAATGATTTATGTCTCAGGATGATGTCTTCTGAAAAAACTAGCCAAAACTTGATTTCTCCTTTCTTGCTCATCCTGTTCAAGGTCATTTCCTTTCTCGGTAGCTCCATCTTGTTCATCAGTTGGTGTTTCCTATTGTCCTATATTGTTTCCCTACTAACCGGTTGTCACGGCTTATGGTGTCAGTAGATACTCTAGATGTTCAATGTAAGTGAATCTACCATAGTCTTCTGGTTCCTTTGTACTTTCCTTTGTGTTCTTGTCATCAAAATCATCAACACAAACATTAGTACTTTCAACTATCTTATTTGTAACCTTATTCAAACATTTATATGCTTTACTTGTAGAGGAATATCCCAGAAATATCCCTTCATCTCATTTAGAATCAAATTTTCCATTTCTCTCATCTTTCAAAATAAAGCATTTACTTCCAAAAATTCTAAAATAACTTACAGTAGGTTTGTGTCCAAACCATAGCTCATAAGGTGTTCGATTGGTGTCCTTCTTCAGTTGTACTTGGTTAAGAACATACATAGTTGTACTGACAACTTCCCTCCAATATGTCTGAGCAACATTCTTCTATATCATCAAAGTTCTAGCATAGTCAATTATAGACCTATTCCTTCTTTCAGCAATGCCATTTTTCTGAGGTGTCCTCGGTGCAGAGACCTATCTTTTAATTCCATGCTCATTACAAAAATTAGTAAATTCATCAGAGATAAATTCACCTCCTCTATCAGATCTTAAGAATTTTATTTCTTTTCCAGTCTCTTTCTCTACCTTAGCTTTATACCACTTAAACAAAGGCTTCATATTTCTCTTTCAGGAACATAACAGTCATCAGTCTAGTATAGTCATCAACAAAAAGAATAAAATATTTATCACCATAACAGCTCTAAGTTCTCATAGGACCAAATAGGTTGGTATGAACTAACTCAAGTATCTTCTTTGTTGAGTAGTCTTTACTTTTAAAACTAGACTTGGTCATCTTACCTTTCTGACATTCATGGCACATGGCATGATCAGGTTTTGTCAAGTTAGGGAATCCTCTAACTCTTTTCTTTTTACTAATCTTGATCATGTTGTCAAATTTCACATGGCATAACCTTATGTGCCACAACCAAGCATCTTCATCCTTTATTAACAAACAAGAAGACTGATCCATATCAAGATAGAATAGATTACCTCTGGATTGTGTACCAGTTCTGACAAGTCTTCCTTCATCATCATAGATCTTCACCTTTTTGCTCTCAAAAGCCAATCGGTGGCCTAAGTTTTTCACCTGAGCCATGCTTAACAGATTATAGTTCAATCCATCTACCTAGTATGCATTTTCACATTGTAATCTGTCATTGATCATCAATGAACCTTTACCTCTTACCATACAAGGTGCATCATTTCCCATTCTCATAGATCCTCCATTATATTCAACAAGATGATCAAACTTCTCTACATCATCGGTCATATGATGTGTACAGCCACTATCTATGATCCATGTATCATTTTTGCTTACTTTAGAGATCAGTGTTGTCTCTTCATGTTTCTCTTCTTCCTCTAAGTCATCTTTCATAGCAACAAATACAACTTCTATGTCATCATCAGAATCAAATTCAGTTTCAATATCTTTGGCTATGTAACATACCTTTTTTCCTTTATCATCTCGGTTGTCTCTGTTATTGTGTCAGTAGCCTCTTTTGACTCTTCTCTCATAGCTTCCTTCAAATCGGTCTTTGGATTTATCAGCATCTTTCTTCTAAGGACATCTAGCAGTGATGTGACTAACTTCTTTATAGTTAAAACATGCCAAAGGTAGCTTACCTCTATACCTTCCTTTTCCTTTGGGAAATCTTCTGGCCATAAGAGCTTCAAGCTCATCAAGTTCATCATCAGTATTACTATCACTATCATAATTCTTACTATTCCTGCTTGACAATCCAATCTTCAAAGAAGACATGAAAGCGGATTCAACAAAAGGAACAACACTATTATCAAAGTTGTTTAATTCAAAGGTTGTAAGTTTACCAATCAGAGTGTCAAGAGTAAGGTTGGATGTAGCTCTTGTTTAATGAATTACTGAGATCCTGATTGCATAAACTAGCAGAAAAGTTTTGAGAATCTTGCTTATCACTATTTCATCATCAATCACTCCATCAGATGCTCTAATAGCATGTACCACCTCTTTTAGTCTATTTGAGTATTGTACAATGTTCTCACCTTCTTTCATTCTCATATCATCAAATCTACCTCTTAGGCTTTCAGCTCGGGCTCTTTTGACATTCAGATCTCCACTGTATATCAGATTTGACTTGTCCCACATCTTCTTAGCAGTATCACAACCCTTGATGTCTTCAAATTAGGCATCGATATAGGCAACAACAAGTTCCATCATAGTGACATTGTTTTCATGCATGTCCTTCAGTTGATCAAGAGTTAAGGGACCAGTGGGTGGTTTTTTGTAGCCATTCTCCATCAACTATAGTGCAGACTTCCCAATTCCAAATATGTGTAGCTTCATCTGGCTTTGCCATACTGCAAAGTTCTCTTTGTTCAGCTTCGGTACTTCCCTCTTATACATCTTGAGACATTTTTGTTGAAGTCCTTAAAACTCTGTTCTAAGCAACCAGAGCTTTGATACCAATTGTTAGAATAACTGAGAGGGGGGGGTGAATCAGTTATCCAGTGTTCCAAAACAATATGTATAATTCAAAACAACTTCTACAATTTCTTCTCCTTAGTAAACAATAAATACTTTCACTATCTATGCTTTTACCGATTACCAGTTTAATACCATAATAGTTATCGATCAAATCTAACATGTAACATGCAAAGTATGATAACAAACAAATATCACAATCAACACATAACGTAAGAGATTTAACATGGAAACCCCATAAAGGGAAAAACCACTTGGGACCGAAACCCAAAATTGTTCACTCTTCTGAGTGAGGTCAGTTAAGACCCAACCCTGTTAAAGGTTTACAAACACACTGTCAGGTGTGACCTTGCTAGAGGATTTTAGACTAGAAGTTATCGTCCAACCAGCATTCACTATGGGGTTGACAGGATAACAATGTTCATTCTATGAATGATACATCATAAGACTTTCAAAGTCCACTCGGTTAAGAGATTTTGACTGTATACAATGGTTAAATATGTAACAGTAAATGACCTGCCTTAATACAACTACAATTGTAGATTACAGATCAACATTCAGTCCATACAAATCCTTCTGATCAATATTTCACTTTAGATTCAATACTGTGTCAACTTACTGTCCATCGGTAATTGCTCTCAGTCACTCGGTAATTGTTCTACAGCTTGGTTCTTACTTAACCAGTATGATCAGAATGCATGAAAACCTTGTTCACGCGATATTCCTATAGTTTCTACTTCTTCCAGCATACTTCCATAATGAAATTCAAATCTCTTACATAGACAAGTAAATCATTTTCTTCTCCTCCATCAAATTTTTCCACTTAACCACATTCATAGATTTTTCCGCTTCAAACTTTCTTGGCTGATGTGTCAATAACACATTTCAATCTGCTCTGTTAGATCTTCCTTTAATTTTGTTAGTCATCGATCTTTATAACAAACATTATCTGTTATCACTTAAATCGAGGTACTTTACAGCTCATCAATCTTATCGGCTAAACTAATCATTTAATTCATTCTATTCTGCTTGGTTAACAAAGAAATGCATCGGTGAAAACTGCTCAGTTAATACTGTGATCGGTATACACTACACTCCATCGGTGTATACTAGAATTGCTTCATTTACCGACAACATTGCTTTGTGTCTTTCAGCTCTATACTTCATCATAGATGAATGCAACATAATAAAGTCAATATCATCAAGTCATAGACTCATCAACAAGTTACTCAATGTGTTCCATATCCTCATCTGTCATGTACATCTTTCCCCATGTGGATTTCTTTGTTCTTCATCTCTTTCACCTTTCTTCAGATGTCTCGGTATAGTAACTTACAAGATAAGTGTTGTCAAACTAGTTGACATCAATGACAACATAATACTGATTTAATCATATTACATATCTAATCAGCAATTCCTCAGTGATCTTTAATCACAGATTCTTCAATCAAATTCCAAATCAGTTGTAGTCCAATAGAAGTTATAATAGAAGCAATTTTGGAAGCAAAAATTGGCATTATTTAGGAAGAAAAACTTGGCGTTATCTAGGAAGCAATTCAAGTAGAAAATAAAGAACTAATAATGGAAGCAATTTTAGAAGCAACAAAAGATGCAATAATAGAATTCATATTAGAAGCAAGAAAAGACATAAAAATGGAAGCAAAATCAGAAGTAAACCTAGAAGCAAAATCAAAAGTAAACCTAGAAGCAACATAAGAAGTAAAAATGGAAGCCAAACTGGAGGGAAAAAAGGACATCATAATGGAACCAAAACCTAACATCAAATTGGAAGGAAAAAGGAATCTATTTTTTATTCCATGCCAGAAGCAAAACAAGAAAGCTTTTTTGACGCAAAACTAGGTGCCAAACTCAGCGCAAAAAAGGGCACCAAAGGATGGATGCACTTGGGCACTGAATTTTGCTCTAAAACAAAGGCTCATTTTTTTAAAAAAAAATTACACTGAAATATAACATTATTTTAGGTGCTAATTGCTAGTTTTTTTGTAGTGTTGAGAAATAAAAAGTATCTATTGTATAAGTTGATTGGAATTGTGGTTTGTGTTTTATCTTAGGTTTGATTTTAAGATTTCTTTTAAAAGTGTATAAATTTGAGGAAATTGTAAAGATGGAGAATAATAAATTGGTGGACATTATTGGGATTTTTTTGGATGTTAGGGAGATCTCATTTGTGTGTAGAACAAATTAAATAGAATTTTACTAGAGGATTATAAAACTAGTTGACACATTCTACACAATAATTGATGTGAATTTATGGGGTTTAGTTTTCCAACAAGAGGGTGAAGAGTTGAAAAGCTTAAAGGCTTGTCAAAGAGTGGTTGTGCTTGTTTTGATGAATGAGTGTGTGGTTGAATTTAAAGGTAAGGTGATAAATACTATGACATAAATACTATTAACAATAGAATCTTCAATCCTTGAAGCAAAAGCCCTCAGATCTAGAGAAAAAAAAATAGATAATATAGATATAGTTGCATAGTCAATAATTATTGAGCAGTGCAATGTAACAATGGATAGGGTTGTAATTGTGTATCTTTTATAATGTTAGTTAACAATAACAACTCCTTTCAAGACAAAAGTGAGAACAACTATGAAGTTCGGTAGATAAGATAATTTATTCTTTCAAACATGTCCATTTGTTGTCAATGGGAAAGAATATTAAAAAAGACATTGATAAAATCTTGATGGTACATGGTTTTGTTCCAAATGTGAGGTGAGAATTCATGAGTATAACTATAGATACCTTGTTCAATTAAAGATCCAAGATCACAATTTTTCTCTTTGGGTTGTGGCTTTTAATGATATTGCAACTCAATTGCTAAAAATATATGCTAAGGAGCTCTAAATGCTACAATATGACACTAAAGCTGATGCAACTCCACAAGCAATATTCAACTCAATTTTGTTGAACAATTTGGTCTTTACTCTGTTTGTGCAAAGCGATTCATACAATTCTAAAGATTTTTTGAAAGTAACAATTTTGAAAGTAGCAAAGGTAGACTTCAAGATTGAGTGTGAGATTTTAATTTAAAAAGTATCAAAAATAATGAATGTGAACAACACTTAATTGTCAAATGTCCACTTTTTGTGTCTATGTGTTTTGAAAATTGATGAGATTATATATTTTCTATTCAAAACAAAAAACTATAGGTTATGGAGATCATTTATTCTATTTGAAAATGTATACTATTATTTAAAGACACTTAGGTTTTAATTAAATACTATGGATGGCTGGTGATCATGGTAGCTTTTTATGCCTAACTTTTAGATATTAATGCAAATTATGTGTAATAAGCATCATGAATTATGAATTTTGTGTGCTTTTTTCTTTTAATCATATTAGAAGTAGTTTCAATTATTTGCATTTAGTCCAGAGAGAATGAAAATGTAGTTTAAAGTTCAGAATAGGCTTGCATTTTTTGTGTTTGTAAGTGTCAACTTGTAGATTAAGTATTCATTATAAATTAATTTTGTTGTTGTATTAAGTTCAAAAGTTGTGGAATCTCTTGATATTTTCAATGTATTTATATGTTTAAATTTTTTAGAATGGTCTCAATGTTGCAATTGTTTCAACTTTATTTTAATTTGAGTGGATGAGAAATGGTCTATATTATATTTATTTGAACTGACCATGGGGCCCAAAGTAGTTTTAGGAAGTTCTAGAATGCATGTCAGGTTTTGAAATTAATCTTATAACTTTTTTGTGTTTCTCAATTTTTTGATTTATTTGATGTTGTTAAACAGGTCAAAAAACTAAGAGGGGGGTAAATCAGTTATTCCCAAACACTTGATAAAACTTTTACTCTGCTAGTAAACATACAAACCATGAAATTATAATTACTGTTATATCAATATTAACTTATGTTCTACCAGTAACCACTTCAAGCAATTATAATAGATGTTAACATGAAAGCACATAACCATCAACACAAAGAACACAATAATTTATGTGGAAACCCAAACTGGGATAAACTATGGAGAAGCTAATTCTAATGAAATGAAACACTTCTTAAGGTAATTTTTACAAAGGATCACTTCTAGTTTTCTCACTACGGGTTTCTCACTGTGGTTGGTTTGTTGCTGGTCAGGCTCACTACCCTGAAATATGAATATGGATAATTGACAATACAAATAGGCTCACTGCCAGAATACAAGAAATGATATTGAATCCACCATTGACATCATAGTTACCGATACTCTGTAATTCAAAAATGATATATCAGTCTGCTACCGATTGCATCCACACACATTATGATTAACACATAGATCTCTTGTAATAAGATTCAAAATCACTTCACATGCAAGCATCACACAAGCCACACAAACAACTAAAAACATCACTCTTCTTATATTGCTTGATTTCATAGACCAAGTCGACCTAAAGCCAATTTAAAATAGGGCACACTAAAAAATTCTTGTAGTGGCAAGGAATGAAATGTGGACCACCTCACATAATACAACATGCCTCAAGAATATTCATTAAAAATGTGTAGCAGTGGGATGGGGGTTGAGAGTGGGAACACTAGCATTGGCGAGAATTGTGGGATAACATGACTCATAATGGCTCTGCTACTCCACAATGGAAGAGTCACTCTAGGGAGAAGTCAATGGAGGACATGGATGGAGATAAAAGATTCAGACAATGGGGATTTATAGGGTAGTGGGCCTCACATTGACTTGGGTGGATCGAGGGCTTCCCCAAAGGGAAAAACTTGTGATGACCTTAAGGACCAAAGAAAGACGAACATTTATCTGGGAAATCACTAGTGGTCTTCATTGTTTGGGGTTAAGCAGATTTTAAATGAATGTTTCCTGAGGTAAAAAACTTATTGAACACTAAAAAGGGTGATTATACAATCTTTGTCCTTGATCCTTTGATAGATTACTCTATCTCTTCCATGGCTTTAAGTTTGGTTGGAAAATTTTTGGGGCCAAGGCTAAATATAGATGTGGTTCAAGCCTTCATAAAGAGAAAATGGAAGCTTAAAGGATAATTTGATATTGTGAATATGTCGAGAGGGTTATTTTCATTTGAGTTCTCAAATGGGGAGGATCTCTTGAATTCTCTCTATGGGGCTCCTTGGATGTTTGGTAACTCTTCCTTGGCTCTCCAAAAATAGTCACCAAACTTAGATCTCAATGATACTTTTTTTGTTTCTGTGCTATTATGGGTGAGGTTTCCTAGTCTTCTATTGAAGTATTGAATTGAGGATGTTTTTAAAGGTTTGGCTAGATCTTTTAGGGAAATTCTTTCCATTTAACCCATGTGGTGTCTAGGAATAGAATGGTTTATGCAATGATCTGTGTGAACATTCATCATTTTTTTGAGCTTCCTCAAACAATGGATATCATCTCTAAACTTGGAAAATGGCTGCAACCTATTTCATTTGAATCTTTACCATTTTCTTGCTATGTTTGTAAAAAGCCCAATCACTAGGAAAAAAAAATGCCCTTAGAGAGTCCATAAAGAGAAGAAGGATAATAATCCCAATTAGAAAAGAGAAATAAAAAAAAAGTATGGAAAGAAAAAAAAACCATAAAGTTGGAGGGGAGAACGTGGATGAGTCCTTTGCTTTGAACCAACCCTTAACTCAAGATGGGAGAATCCTCAGACACGTAAATTTTCTAAAGAGGGTAGCACTCGTAAAGTTATTGATCGGGAACTCACTAATGGACCGAGTCTAGATCAAGACATGATTTATCCGGATGAAGGTGCTACGGTCTCTGATAATGCTCAAGATCTCCCATTAGAGGAAGGGGAAATAAATGAAAGTGTAGGATCACCAAATAATACAGGAACAAATAATGTCCTTATCTCAAGAGTTGAGGATTCCCAAAAGGAAGAGGTGGGATCTCAGACCCAGGGGATTTTTGAGGATGCCCAAGGATGTAATGTATTAGAGGGAGAACAATCTCTAATTTTTATAAAGAGTGGATCTCAAGAGGCTGAATTTTCTTATGTCCCTAAAACCCTAAACCTCAGTCTTATTTGGGTTGATGATTTATTGGAATAGGAGAAGAGATTAGATGGATTGGATGGGGATTCATGGACAAGAGATGGTCACAAACAAGGGAAGAAAAATGTTGAAATCCAAAATTCTTCTAAAAAGAGTGATAGCTTGAACTTTCTCCCTACCTCTCAGGGAGTAGTTACAAGAAGGATGAAAGTTGATGTGGGTACACCAAATTAATCTCAGGGAAGAAAATAAATGAAATATTTAAGGGAACAAGAAAGTAAGTATAACATTGAAGATGGTAAGAAATTGACCATCCAAGATGTATGCTCACCTGCTAAAAAATGAAGATAATCTCTTGGAATATTAGGAGGCTTAATGACCCTCACAAGTAGGATGTTTTGAGAAACATTGTTAGGGATCGCAAATCAGATATTATCCTTATTCAGGAAGTGAAGATGACAAAGAAAAAAGTTGAAATAATTAAAGTGTTTAAAAATTGTGGTGTTGTTGTAGTAGATTTGAAGAGTCTTCGAGTTGTACTGCTATCTTTATAAAACCAAAATTATATTAAAGGAGACCTTTTTTAATATACATATATATATATATACATACATACATACATATATATATATATATATATATATATATATATATATATATATATATATATATATATATATATACATATATATATATATATATATACATATATATAGATATATACATATATATATATACATATATATAGATATATACATATATATATATAGATATATACATATATATATATATACATAGAGATATATATATATATATATACATATATATACATACATATATATACATACATATATATACATATATACATATACATATACATATATATATATACATATATATATACATATATATATACATATATATATACATATATATATAGTATATATATATATATATATATATATATATATATATATATATATATATATATATATATATATATATATATATATATATATATATGTATATGTATATATATGTATATATATATATATGTATATATACATATACTAGGACTTGTAGGGCCAATTACTGGAATAGGCTAGCAGGATGTAGGAAGTTGTTCTCAGACTCTAGTTGGCTAATCACGGGAGACTTAAATACTCCCCTTAAGGAAAATGAAAAATATGGAGGTTATCTTTCTTAAATTTATGGGAGACTAGATCTAATGGAGTTCATTAATCAGGAAGTCCTTATGGATGTTGATTTCCAAGGTATCAACTATACTTGGACTAATAGAAGACTTGGGAATGACATTATTCAAGTTTGGTTGGATAGGGCCCTCAGATCTAATGATTGGCTATAAAAATATTTGTGTTCACTCACCTCCATCTCCAGAATTGAATCGGACCATTTTCCCATTTATTTTTTTGCTAATCCTTTTATGGAAAGAGAAACTTTCCTTTTAGATTTGAAAAAATGTGGTTGTCCCACCCAGGTTTGGAGGACAGAATCAAGAATGGTGGAATACAAAAATTGATGGAACTGTGATATATAGAGTAGCTAAAAAACACAGAATCATTAAGGACAATGTTAGGAAGTGGAACAAAGAAGTATTTGGTGATATCTTTGCTTTGAATTTGGTCATTTAGCTGGATCTTAAAGAATTTTAGGATCAAATCTAGATGGAAGGTTATTCCAAGGACATCATGGCTAAGGAGAATTAATTCTTAGTTAAATACCATGACATTATATCTAAAGAAGAGGTATTATGGAGGTAGAGATCCCATGCCTCAGGTTGCAGGAAGGAGATAAAAATATGAGATCCTTCCATATGACATATTTGAAACATAGGGTAGCAAACTGAATCACTCATATTTAATCTGATAGAGGCAAAATCGATAATGAAGATGAAATTAGGAGTCAAATGGTTAGGTATTTGTCTTCTCTTCTTTCCTCTGATCTAGATTTGAGCTTATTGGATGAATATTTTCTCATTTCTGCTATCCCTATTGTTCTCGATGATAATCACAATAAGTGCCTTTCAACCATTCCTTATCTTAAGGAGATTAAAGATGTAGTTTTCTCTTTTGAGGGGGAGAAATCCCTTAGCCCAGATGGTTTCCCTGTGTTTTTCTTTTAAAAATTATGGCATATTGTGGAGGACATTTCTAATGTTGTCAAGGAGTTTTTTGGTTCCAAATCTCTTCTTAAGGAAATTAATGCTACGTTCATTGTCCTTATCCCTAAGAAACTTGGAGCTGATACTATGGATTGCATCAAACCTATCATCTTATGAAATTATTTCTATAATATCTTCTCTAAGGTCCTGTAATCACCTAAAAATGGGCAAGATCAATTAAGTGAGCAACTAAGGAAAAAATCAAAGCAATTAAATAAAATCAAGCTAAAATCAAAGCTAAATTGCAATTAAGCCATAATCCAAATTTAATTGAAAATTAAAAGCCATAAAATCAATTTAAATCAAATAAATCATGATAAATCAATAAATTGTGCAATTAATCTAATTAATTGCATAGTTCATTTAAATCAAATCAACCCATTCAAGGGGTACACATGGCTAAACATATTAAATAAATTCAATTATTAAATCCTAATTTTCCCTCAACACCACATGGGAGGAAAATGCCTCAACCAATAGGATTTAAGGATCAAGATCACATGGATCAAGCTCAAATCGAATCACCATCACACATAAGGTGAGAGCATCTTGTCCACCCATTTTGTCTCTTTGTCCCAAGCTTTGAGGACAAAATATTTAAATGGTATCCAAAGGTGGAACCATGGACTTAACCCTAATCAAACCATGATCAAATCAACTATACCCCCTACTCTTGCCAAAATCTATAAAATCAAGGCATAATTCAATCAATAATCATCCAAAATTATTCGAATAGCATCAAACCTCTTGCAATTTTAAGCTAGAAAGGAAAATCTAGGAGCTAATTAGACTAATTTATTTTGGAATTAATTGGTTTAGCTTTGTTTATCATATTTTCTCATATTAGGACTGTCACCAATGGAAGCTTGTTGAGAGCTTTGCATTAGCATCCCTAATTAGAGATCCATACAGTGCTCATTTATCATTTATCTTGCTTATTTAGATTTCTAGTTGTGGTAATTTAATTCTTATTTTGATTTATTTGATGAAACTAACCCTATGAAAGTACTTATCTTAGTACACAAAATGGTGCCCACCATTATCCTCTCCTTCATTATCCTTCCATTTCTGTTATCCAATCCATCTTATAAATCTTTAGCCACCCTCTACATTATCCACCATATCACCTTTCCACCACCCTATCAATATCTTTGAGCATACCTTTCAGCGGCCTTGGCTTGTCGTATCATACCTTTTCAAGGAGTATCCAAAGAGCATGAGGCTTGAGTCCCTCCAAAAAAAAAATTGAAAAAAAAGAAGAAAAAGAAAAGAAAAGAAATTTGTCATATGGTGAAAACCACTTCTCATGGCATATTGGACAAGTACCATGATGAAAACCTGGCAAACAAGCATCATGCGTAATTCTTCTCTCTTGCACTCTACACTTGGGGGAAAGTTCCATCCATAATATCCTCCATCTTTCTACCATTTATCTCACTTGCATCCATATTCCATCTTTCACCTTTGATCTTGACAAGGTTGAACATATATGTGAGCATTTATCTTGCCATGCATTATCCTATATATTAGCATATTCACTTGTTGCATTCATACTACCCTATCATGATCTTGCTTATCCTAAATCTACCTTCATTATTATTAAGAAGCATTCCCATAATCCCAAACCTTTGTTTGTAGCCTCCATCACCCCTTTATCATGATTGTATGATCCTATCCACATTGGTCCCTTGATGTTGATCCAAATGAAGAATAAAATAAATAGAAAATATGTTATAGAAAGTCTCTTGGTATGTCCACTCCTTTGGACCATTGTCATGACACCAGGTTATTATTCCATATTCTATCCAACACCACATCATTGGCCTACATTGAGATATTATTTTTCCCTAGCTTGGATAATCTTGAGGAGATGGTCCTATGGGTAACAAAATTGCTTCATCCATCATTGCATATTCATTAGTGAATTGTCAGTTTGCAAATCCATTTTTCATGTCCTATACCTTGCTAGATATTGGGGGAAATTTAATGTGATCTTGCTTGAGAAATCGTAAAATCTCTAAAAAATCCAAAAACATCAAAAATCAAAAATAATCCAAAAACATCAAAAATCTTAAAAATCCAAAACAAAAAACTCTCAAAATTTGCATTGCGCAACAAAGCATTATCATTGTTGAATCAAACTGGGGACACCAATCCAAACTCAATGAGATTTTGTAAAGAAGACATTAGTTGGCTCAAAATCATTGCATCAACATTGAAAAATTGCTACACTTGAACTTCATGATCAATATCACATTTCAAACATCCAAACACTTGATCTAAACAACAACATTTGACACATTAAATCTTCAAACAAAAAATCAAATCAAAATCTTAAAAAGGCTTAAACATAACTAAGGATCAAAGTGGATGAAGTTTTTGAAATATTTATCTACAAACAAAAGCAAAATTATTCAAAGTTTTTACTTGATTGGTGAGATCATGTCTTTTTATCAAATTGATGATGTTTGACTAGATGAGTGATGATGAAGACATGATATTTTCTTGATATCTTCTTGAGTGCTTGTCAAGTTGATTCATAGCAGTATGTGAATCCATCTAATGACATGATCATCAAAGAATCATCGAGGACAATTGTATATGAAAGGGATCAATTCTTTGTTTGTTTACTTGCAATTGTTAAAATCTGAGGAAAGCGGTATTCATATCATCATGGTTGAACCAGTGAGGGTTGTACCAATTTCATGTTCCAAAAGCTCTATGATGAAAATAAGCATCCAAATTCTTAATAGTGACAACTAGTTACATCCATATAGATTAATTGCATGTTAGTTGCATGGGTGGATCCTTTTTCTCAATAGATGTAAGGAATTCTAAAGGGGGTAGAGTTATCATCATCAAAAGGCCAAATCAAGATACATCAAATGATCAATGATATCATCAATGGTACATCATCAAATGTCTTGAAATCTACATCATCAAATGTCCATCAATATATAATCAAAGTCCTAATCAACATCATCAATGTCTAAAGTCTCCATCATCAAAAATCATGCTCAATCTAATCACCAAAGGTACATCAACATCATCAAGATACAAGTACATGTAAATCATGATCCATAAAATGATCCATGCTACATCAATGACATCATAAATAATCAATCATGTTAATCAACTAGGGACAACCTAACTCTATCCATCAGCTATATCTATATCTGCACCTGTACCAACATATGACCCTTCTCTTCTACCAGTCCTTAATTTTGCATCATGAGAACATCCAATCAACCCCATATCATCAAAACATATAACTAAGCATATCAAATATCAATCATTCAAATCATCCAATTGATTATCTAACATCAATCAAGTTATCATATCATCCATTTTCTCATCATGAGCGCATCAAATCTCCTAACTCTAGATCTTGAGGAAGGAAAATCATTATTTTATCTCTCTAGATCTTGAGAGCGAACTATCAACCTATCAACTTTATCCTATCAAATTGACATCAACATCAACCAAGTGATTATGACTGACATCAAAAGATATCAAAACATCATCAAATTGACCATCAACATCATTTTATTAATCAAATCTCTTCTCATCAAACTCTCTCATGATCGGGGCACATCCACATTTCTATATTGGGAAACAAATCAAAATTTCCCAATCTCAACCAAATCATCCAAAATCATTTTGATTCATTTCTTGAGGGGGCATGCAATCATATCATCATCGATATAACATCAAATCAAAGCTTAATCTTTTATCAGAAATTTTTTTTCTTATCAATCGAAAGGGGCATCAAACATCAAATCAGGAAACATATCAGAAAACCTATCATCATATCAACCATCAAGGACCTAAAATCAATCAGAACCGCATCAGTTTTATCATCGAAATCCACATCTTCTATCAAGCATTGAATCAAACATCAAAGCTAATCAGGACTTGGCATCAAAATGATCAGGACATTCTTTGAACTGATATGCTTCATGCATCGATTCAAAGAGGGGCATTTGTAATCACCTGAAAATGGACAAGATCAATTAAGTGAGCAACTAAGGAAAAAATCAAAGCAATTAAATCAAATCAAGCTAAAATCAAAGCTAAATTATAATTAAGCCACAATCCAAATTTAATCGAAAATCAAAATCCATAAAATCAATTTCAATCAAATAAATCATGATAAATCAATAAGTTGTGCAATTAATCTAATTAATTGCATAGTTCATTTAAATCAAATCAACCCATTCAAGGGGTACACATGGATAAACATATTAAATAAATTCAATTATTAAATCCTAATTTTCCCTCAATGCCCCATGGGAGGAAAATGCATCAACCAATAGGATTTAAGGATCAAGCTCACATGGATCAAGCTCAAATTGAATCTCCATCACACATAAGGTGAGAGCATCTTGTCCACCCATTTTGTCTCTTTGTCCCAAGCTTTGCAAACAAAATATTTAAATGGTCTCCAAAGGTGGAACTATGGACTTAACCCTAATCAAACCATGATCAAATCAACTCTACCCCCTACCCTTGCCAAAATCTATAAAAGAAAGGCATAATTCAATCAATAATCATCCACAATTATTTGAATAGCATCAAACCTCTTGCAATTTTAAGCTAGAAAGGAAAATCTAGGAGCTAATTAGACTAATTTCTTTTCGAATTAATTGTTTTAGCTTTGTTTATCATATTTTCTCATATTAGGACTGTCACTAATGGAAGCTTGTTGAGAGCTTTGCATTAGCATCCCTAATTAGAGAGCCATAAAGTGCTCATTTATCATTTATCTTTCTTATTTAGATTGCTAGTTGTGGTAATTTAATTCTTATTTTGAGTTATTTGATGAAACTAACCTTATGAAGGTATTTATCTTAGTATACGGGTCCTTACCTCTATATTATTATCTTTTCTCTCTTCTATCATTTCCCCTTATTAGAATGGATTTGTTCCTGGGAGATAGATTCTTAACTCTATTATATCATTCCACGAGAATATTCATTCACCTGAAAACTCTAACAACTAGGGATTCCTCATGAAACTTGATCTTTCTAAAGCCTATGATCAGGTAGAATGGTTTTTTTTGTGTAAGGTCCTTAAAGCATTTGGATTTGGTGAGAGATTGGTGCAACTAATTATGCAACTCATCTCTCCTTCCTCAGTTGTTATCATTTTTAATGGGGCATCTTCTAATTTTTTCAAACCTTCTAGGGGGATCAGATAGGGAGACCCTATCTCCCGCATCCTTTTCGCGATCTTGGCTGAAATTTTCAAGAGATATATTCGTAAACTGGTTTTGGATGGGAGAATACAAGGTCTTAAACCTTCCTCTACTAACATCTTTTATTCTCATGAATAGTTTGTGGATGAAATACCATCATGATGGGAACCTCTTCAATTAAAGAAGCTGGAAATATGAGAAAGGATTTAAATACTTATACTAAGGAAACTAGATAGTTTGTCAACTAGAACAAGAGCTCCCTCTTTTTCATCAATACTTCGACTGAAAGGCAATGTAAGATATCTTCCATTCTGGGTTGTAACATTTTTGACATCCCTTTGACCTATCTTGGGCTTCTGGTGGGTCTAAAACCTTTGGTTTCTTTTTGTATTTCCCTTATTGATAGGTTTAATATGAAACCTGCTAGCTAGAAAGGATCCATGTTGAGCAAGGCTGGAAAAATTCAACTTTTGAAAGCTACTCTTCAAAATATGCATATCTTTTCCCTGAGTCTTTTTAAAATCCCTTCAAAGTTGTCTAATACTATAGAAAGGATCCAGAAGAGGTTTCTTTGGTTAGGGGTTGAAGATAAAAATTTCTTGCCCCTTATCACTTGGGACAATATTTGCAAACCCAATAAAGTAGGAGGGTTGGGAATCATGACTATCAGAACCATTAACAAGGCTTTGCTAGCTAAATAATTTTGGATGCTCTATGGGGAGGTGAAGGAATGGAATATGATTTGGAAGAGAAAATATTTTTTTTCTATTCCTACCCTAGAACACTTTTTCACTACTCCCCTTATCATAAATGGTTCCTACATTTGGAACAGTGTGCATAGGGTTAAATATTTTATTACTCGGGGAATAAAGTGGAAACTAGGAGACGACAACAAAATTCAATTCTGGGAATATTTTTGGCTCCTAGAAAAACCTTTGGATGATCTTCCATCCTTCAATCACTTTTTGGATATGTGCAAGAATTATTTTGGTACTAAGGTTAGTGACTATTGGAGGAACCAGTCTTGGGTTAACCTTGTGGCCATTGATCCTTCCCTTGGCGCTATCAATGTGTCACTCCAAGCTTGGTTTATTAGAACAGTTACTATTGACTCTCTTATATGGGCTTGCAACCCCAATGGAAAGTAATGTGTTTCCTCTACTCTGTCTCTTTTAGATAATGATATTGACCACCCTCCTTTTTGGGCTTGTGCTTGGGTGAAGTCCCTTATTCCTAAGATTAATATCTTTTAATGGATTTTCCTTCAAAACAAGGTCCTTACTACTGACAACCTCTGCAAAATTTGTATTCCTAAAAGATGCTACATTTTCTTGATGGAAGAATTGTTAGAAATAGGCAATACTGAGAGGGGGAGTGAATCAGTATTCTATAAACTTTTACTTTTTTCCAATTATGGATATAACAGATTAACTTGATACTTGCAAAATAAAGTAAACTAAATAGCATGCATAGCAATAAATCAAATGAATTCATAACACCATGTTTTGTTCTCGAGGAAACCCCGGGCAAGGGAAAACCTTGGTGGAGATGATACCCACAATGATCCACTAATCAAAAGTATATGGTAAAGGATGTTGACCCTGTTAGGAGTCTATTACATACATATAGTGTCTCTATCCTGATTAAAGGACTTCAAGACTTGTTAGAAGCCTCAACCCTTCTAAGAGTTTGTAGTACAAATAGAATGATTACAAGATGAGCTCACTACCCAAACATGTAATATACAATTACTTTTGATTACAAAAAGGGTAAGGTATATAACCTTTCACTGCTACCAAATAGCTTTCCTATTCTGATCTATATTCTCTTCGCTTACATATACAAATTCTGCTTGCTTGACTTTTACAATTTTCAACTTTGCATCAATTTATTTCGCATGTATATATCTCATTGTGTATTTTCATTACATATGACTTACATTTATACAAGTTATTAAGAATAATAACTTTTACAGTCGGCTTTACAAAACATAAAGCACTTTACAAAATACATACTAACTTGCACTGCCCAAGGGTTAACATCTAGGATTTCATCCCTTATATGATTAAGTTATTATTTTGATAAATAAAATAATCCCTTAACTATCATACTGATTTTGTCTTCTTTCTTTGTCCTATCAGCTTCAACTTTGTCTCTGTAATCCTGCAATAATTCATTACGTACATGTCGTACAGACTTGTGCTTTAAGGTGAGTCTTCAATATACATAAAAGTATCCATGTTCAAGTGTGCATGCAATGAACTTACTTCTATCAACATCGCTATCCAAAACTGTCTCTAGTAAGACTGGAAAATCCTACTTATACTTAGACAATTTTACTTGCGCTCTATCATAACTGCTTGCTATCATATTACGATCTTCATACTGATTATATGTTTCCATAATGATAACAACTTGATATCCTACTCAGCCAAATTGCCAACAATCTCACCCTTTTTCATTGGTGGCAACATATAATAAAATTGGCTAAGTCATATAAAACTTCAAAATTGTGGCCATTCAAAAAATATTCTCCAATATACTTATATCTCCAAATATCTTTTGAATATCTATACTCCCCCTAGTAATATACTTCATATCATATATCTATATATCATACTCAATTTTCTGCTATCACTCACCCTTTGACAACAATGAAAAAAAGGGTGTAAAAATTGTGTAACAAAAATGTTTACCTTGATTCAAAATTGCAAAGTCAGTAGGCTTGCAACACAATCTGCAAAATTTACTTTTATTCTCTCTATCTCCTTCTCCCATGCTTTCTTAATGGTATCTGAAACACTAAGTAGTTCACATAAACCATAAGATGCTATTTCACACGCATGAAGGTTTGCATAGTTAAATTTCTCATAAGATGTCTTGGATGAAAGACATTCTTCCAATTGGCGTTCAATGATGCTTATCTTAATTGAAATGTTCTCTCTTCATCATACAATTTACTGATTTTCTTCCCAAGATAAAATATCTTCACATTCGAGCTGGATAAAAGATTTTCTTCTGTTTGAATTTTCGTCTCTTTTTCTTTTATCTTCTCTATCAAATATGATACATGATTCTTTTTTTTTGTACATTGAATGTACAAGGCTTTTCCTTTGTCCAAATTTCTTCTAAGTTCCTTGATACATACATCTAGATTATTAATATCATTTATGATATTCTGACAAATATCTTGAAATATTTTGGCCTCATAGGCTGCCTGAGCTTTTATTGTAGCTATGTCTGATAAGTTTGTGAATTCATTGTCAAATGCTTTCACAACTTCTTTTGCTTTGACCTGTGGATCTGCCTCTGATATCTGACTAGTTACAACACTTTGCAACTTCTCTGTCACTTCAAGCAATGATCCTTCAAGGCTTTTCACTTTCTTGTTTTTACCAATGATTTTGTTTAAGGATGAGATCAACTCAATTTGATTATCATCATCAACTTATTTTCCAAGATTATCAAAAATAGATTCTAACTGTGGTTTCTCTGCTGCTATCTTAGGAGTGGGACTGATTTATGTCTATCCTTGTGCTCCTTCTTGTCTTGCTATCTCTGTGTTTACTTGAATCTCTACTTGTTCTTGCTCTTCTTCTCGTGTTTTCTTCCTTTCTTCCTCTGCAATTGTTATGTCCTGTTCTTCCATAGCCGAATTGTCAACAATGTTTTCAAGGTTGCTGAAGGGATTGTCATCACTATCCAGTGTAATATTTGTTCCTTCCACATTCATTGTTTCATCTTCAATGTTAACTGATGGTGGTGGAGAGGGACTTTTCTGGTGCTCAACTTCCAAAGCTTGATATGTTGCACTTGTGTGCTCACTAACACCTGTGGTCATTACCTTTACAACTGCATGTTCAATTTCCTTGTTAATTTCTTCATAACTTCCTCCCATTATCAAAATTGTTCTTCTTTTTGTTCTTAAGTGAATACTAAGATCTTTCATTATTTCCTTGAAATGATCTTCATCTTTAATATCACAGAGCTTTCTCACAAAATTTTCTCTTATCTTATTGTCTTCTTCAGCTGCTCTCTTCTTTCTGTTCACTAATTTCTCAAAAATTTCATCTGGTATCTTTCCTTGAATACTATCAAATTTCTTATCAGCCAATATCATATGCCTGACAACTGCATTCTCTAAGTTCAATTTCTCTAAAAAATTATATAACTCATAGTATTTGTTCATCTTAGAAAAATCTCCATCATTAATGATTGAAGCATTTACTTTTTCTATTTTTGGTTTCCATTTTCTCTTATTGCTTCCAATTTATTCATCATCTTTTACTTCAAATACATACCTTGGAACAAGGGTGAAAATAGTCTTTTGTCTCTTTTGTGGCCCACTTGCCATTTCCTTTACTCTTTTTGCTGGAGGAGTGGTGGAAGATCTAGTAGATTTCCTTATTTCTTGCACCTCTTCAACTTTCATTACCTTTTCTGTATCTTGGACTTCTTCAGTTTGAGCTACAACTGATGATAGAGGTGGAACAAACAAAACTTATTTCTTTCCAATGTCTCTTATTGTTGTTGCGGTCTGCTTTGCCACTAGAAATTCTTGTTCTTGACATTCATGTATCCTTAAGAATTTTCTTGATAGTTCTTTCCACTCTTTTCTTTGATAACTTCTCTTCTTGTAGATACTTTATGGAGTTAAAGTTCTCCTCATAAGTTCCAAATCTAGAACTACTTGCATCCAATTTGCTTTTAAGCAATCTATTCACATATTCTTCTATCTCATTTTTAGATACTTCATATCCAAGTGGATCTATGAATTCTACTCTAGTTCAACTGCTTCAACAAAAGTAAAGTCAGTGTCAACCATGAAACATATTTCATCTTTGTACTTTTCTACTATAGCCTGAGGTATCCTTGATCTTTTCCTCATTTGATTCTGCAATGTTTTGATTACTAAGGTTGTGCTTTCATTAACCTTGTCTATAAGGTGTCTAAGATACACCTTGTTGATTCTGTCCATAGTAGTTCTATTATCATTCCAATCTTTTTCAATAGTGTATGTAAATCTTCTCAATAAATGAAAAAACATGTATGTGATCAGATATGAGAATCTGAATTGTGAATTTTTGGTTTTCTTTATCTTTTCAAGGTTCTCAAACAATTGAATTCTTAAGATTTCACACATATCAACTTGTACTTTCTCTACACACATCAAATAAGCTACATGAACCATACCAACTGCCATGTCATCTTCTCTAGAATTAGCACAAAATTTAGATGTTAAGATCTTACACACATATCTAACATCATCTTGTATTATCTTGCTGATTACAATTCCTCTTCCATTATAAGATGATTTGGTGTTGTCCAGTATTGACTTCTTTACATTCTTCACATTAAAAGGTATAACTCCAAATTTTGACAAACCATTTACTTCATGAATTAGGTCTACTGTGATGTCTATTACTCTTTCATCTAACCAAAATTTCCCACTGTGAATTCTGCTTAAAATTATCTTTGTGCATTCATCATCTTGGAATTCTTAGTGTAATGAGTATTTCACAATTTCATTTTCCTTTAAATGTTCAAACCCTACTTTTACTGACATATCCTGATTATATATATTTTCATATTCCTTAATCACATTACTATCATTGAGGGTCTCAAACTTGCATTTCAAATAACCTTTTGCATCTTCCAAATGTAAAAACTTCATCTGGAACGGTCGATAAAGCAAGACTAGGGTCTTCTTCTAAGGGCTCTACTGGTTCCCTTTTGATTCTAGGTCTAACTGTATCTCTTATGTTGTGAATAAATGATACATCCATGACTTCTAAAAATACTTTAACTTTCTGATGGATTTGCTTAGTAAAATACCTCAAGTCCATGATTTAGGGCTTTGCGTAGATTCGGCATGAAATTCTTTTACCAAATATTGCAAACTGCTTTCAATCACCGTTGTATTGATCTCCTTATCACTTGTAGTTGCTTAAATGATTAACTAATACCAATCATAAGCTTTTAACCTTTCAATTCTTCAAGATTCTAACATCGCATTCAATTCTTTTGCCACTTATTTCCAAAAATTTGTTCCTATTTTCCTGCAAAACTACATACTTCTCGCGAACTTGCATATATTCATATTAGCTCATGCGCTCTTAACCATGGCATTAATACATCATATACTACCTTACATTAACTGCGCAAGACTCAATTCATTCTATACTAACTGAAATATTATCCTAGTTCCTATTCTAATGCATTCTTTATGAATTTAAGTGCTTTGAGATGGGTTAGGGACAGGTTCACACTTACTATCAGATACTTCACCTGTCTGATTACCTTGTGTGATGAATGTATCTCCTTGATCTGTACTTTTAAAAAATTTCATTTCTTCTGAATTACTACAGCATCCATTTTGACTATTGCTTGCATTCTCATTTCTTCTTGTGTAGTTCATGTTGTTGATATTTATCATGTTGTTCATTCTGCAAAATCTTGTTGTATGACCAAATTTGTTACATATCTGACAACCTATTCCATTGTTTCCATATCTCGGTCCTATCTGATTGATTTGTGATCTACAATTTCTGGCAATGTGTCCAATCTTGTTGCATCTATAACACACAACTCCATTTCTTCTGTTCATATCTTCAGTAGATCTCTTATCTGCATGGTTAGTATCTCTAAGCATTCTACTATTATTATTATCATTAGATCTAGGTTTTTTACAATCAATATCTCTATGTCTAAAACCATGACAATTATAACAATAACCATTTAGAGGTTTAAATTGTTTACCTGTGCAATCTTTCTTCATATGTCCAAAAGTATTACATGCAAAACATCTACCTTTGAATTCTCTTTGCCTACCTTTAGGTTGATCATCTTCTTTAGGTGGATTGGGTATGTCTTCAGATTTTTTGGCTTCATCAAGTTTCTTTTCATCTTTTTTCTCAAAGACTTTTAGATCCGGTTCCTTGCGTTATTCACTTATCTTAGATGAGTTGAATCTAAGACCAGTTGTATCATAATATGGCTTTTGATAAGACATTTGTTCATCAATCTTTTCACTACTGGAATATAGTCTTTCAAGATGTTGTTTGGACTGAGTTAGTTCACCTTTCACAATTGTATTGTACTTTTCAAGTTCAGCAAACTGTAATTTGGTTTTCTCAAGTTCCGATGTCACTTTACAAAGTTTAGACTTCAGATTTGTTTCATTCTTGTTGTTTCCATCTTTCAAACTTAACTTCAGATCTACAATCTTCAATTTGAATTGTAATTTCCTTCTTTGATTTCAGTTCTTCCACCTTTTCTTTCAGTTTCTCAATGAAGTTCTTTGCATCATCATATTTCCCTTTTAGAGTATCTCTTTCTTTAGTAAGCATATCAATCTGTTCAAGAGCTTCTTCAAGATTTTTTTGTAGTTGATCCATATCCATAGAGATCTTACTCAAGCTATTAGGCTTTCTCTGAATGATTCTTTTTTGAGTAACTAAGCTCTAATACCAATTGTTAGAAATAGGGAATACTGAGAGGGGGGGTGAATCAGTATTCTACAAACTTTTACTTTTCCCCAATTATGGATATAACAGATTAACTTGATACTTGAAAAATAAAGTAAACTAAATAGCATGCATAACAATAAAGCCAATGAACTCATAACACCATGTTTTGTTCTCGATGAAACCCTAGCCAAGGGAAAACCCCGGTGAGGATGATACCCACAATGATCCACTAATCAAAAGTATCTGGTAAAGGATGTTGACCCTGTTAGGAGTCTATTACATACATATAGTGTCTATGTCCTGATTAAAGGACTTCAGGCCTTGTTAGAAGCCTCAACCCTGCTAAGATTTGGTAGTACAAATATAATGATTACAACATGAGCTCACTGCCCAAACATGTAATATACAATGACTTATGATTACAAAAAGGGTAAGGTATATAACCTTTCACTGTTGCCGAATAGCTTTCCTATTCTGATCTATCTCTTCGCTTACATATACAAATTTTTCTTGCTTGACTTTTACAATTTTCAACTTTGCATCAATTTATTTTGCATGTATATATCTCACTATGTCTTTGCATTACATATGACTTACATTTATACAAGTTATTAAGAATAATAACTTTTACAGTCGGCTTTACAAAACATAAAGCACTTTACAAAATACACACTAACTTGTGTTACCCAAGGGTTAACATCTAGGATGTCATCCCTTATATGATTAAGTTATTATTTTGATAAACAAAATAATCCCTTAACTATCATACTGATTATGTCTTCTTTCTCTGTCCTATCTACTTCAACTATGTCTCTGTAATCCTGCAATAATTCATTTCATACATGTCGTACAGACTTGCACTTTTAGGTGAGTCTTCAATATACATAAAAGTATCCATGTTCAAGTGCGCATGCACTGAACTTACTTCTATCAACATCGCTATCCAAAACTATCTCTGGTAAGACTGGAAAATGTTGCTTATACTTAGACAATTTTACTCACGCTCTGTCATAACTACTTGCTATCATATTGTGATCTTCATACTAATTATATGTTGCCATAATGACAACAACTTGATATCCTACTCAACCAAATTTCCAACAAGAATAATTTGATCCCCATATTCTTCTCCACTCTTCCTTTTCTTGGGAGGTTTGGTCAAGAGTTCATCAAATAGAACCTTTGTTGGATCTTTCCTCGATCTCTACAAAATTTATTTCTTCAATGGAGTTGTCCAGTTTCTCACAAGGTTTTCAAAAGTCTCTGGTCTCTTATAGCACCTCATATCATTTGGAATATCTAGAAGGAACACAATAATAGAATCTTCAAAGATAAATCCTCTTCTCCTCTAGTTGTTGCTAAAAAAATTTATAGAAGTTTGAATGAGAATCTCTTTATTGCTATCAATAATTCCCCATCTATGATATCTTCGGATGAGGGGCTAATATCTCTTGAAGATTTGAATATTTCCAACTTGAAAGTGAAAATGAGAATAAAAGGGAAGGTCTTGTTTGGACCTCGCCTCCTTATGGTTGGGTGAAAATAAATTTTGATGGGACTACTAAAAGTAACCCTAGACCTGTGAGTTTTGGAGGTGTTGTCAAAGATGAATATGGTAATTTCATTTGTGTCATCACCTCCCCTTTAGGTATTCAATCGAATCATGTCGTCGAATCTATGGGAGCCCTTCATTATCTAACTCTAGCTAGAGACCTCCATAGTAAGAATTTTTGGTTGGAAGGTGATTCAAAACACATTATTAATTGCATAAAAGGGGGCTATAAACCATCATGGACAATAGATCATATAATAGAGGAGGCTAAAAGAATAATACAAACCTTTGATAAATTTTATTTATCACATGCTTACCAAGAAACCAATATGGTTACCGATAGTCTAGCAAATTACGGTGTCAATTCTAATGAAATCATTTCTTTGAAAGGGGAAAAAGGCCTTAATGAGGATATTTTGAATCTCATTAGATTTGATAAGGATAATAGTAAGGTTGTCATGATGTTAAGTAAAGATTGAATGACACGTAGCTTTATTGATTACAAAGATACTTTGTGTAATCATCTGGAGAGACGAAGAATAATTACGAAGAATTATTTCATACATGTTTTGTGGGTTATTTGTTTCATCTAGTTCTCCTTTGTTGGATACGATGAGTATAATTTTCTCTCTATTCAATGCTTGGGAGCCATTGTCAAAATGGGAGGTGAACTTAAGAGGGAAGACCCGACTACCTATGAATGGAAGGAGGACAAAGTTTGGAAGAATCTCAAAAAAGGAGGGGTTACCTCTTATTTGGAAAGGCTACATGGATTTTACAAGGAGATTACAAATATTTTTTCCAAAGGTTGGGAGAACAGAACCATTTCTCTATGTGGTAATAAAATCAATCTCATAGTTAATATTTTTGTAGAAATTATTGGTCTTTCATGAACTGGAATGAATTTATTTAAGGATAGGAAGGTGTCTGATAGGGCTGTTAGAAATTTCCTTAAGACTAAAGAGGAAAGGAATATCCTAATGAAGAGTAATTCTGGATTTTTTGATGTTGATCAAATTAAACCCATTTGGAGGAAGGTTCGTATGGTTATTATGGAGCATTTTACTATTGAAAATGTTTCACTAGAGTCCATAGATATCATTTTGTTTTCTTAAATCATTTTAGGCACAAAAATGTGTTCTCCTTTCCCTTCTTTCTCCTCAGTTCTCTTAATTGAAGTGTTAAGGAGAACAAGAAAAACCCTAGGAAGCATGTGCTTTATGAGGGGCTGATCTATCTTATTTATGAGTATTGTAGGGACAAATCCCTTAAGTCCATGAAGAAAACTATTGAGCCAAAGGAGGAGAAAATAAAATGTAAAATGGAAGGGTTGAATGATGAGATCTCCAAGATGCATTCCCTGTCTTCTATGAAAAAATTTAGATGCGAGATGAGTTCTCTAGCAAAAAAAAATTGATGAGGAAAAGGGAATGGAAATGAAAGAAGGCGATGATGATATTGTCCCTATTGAAGAATCCCATGTTGTTAAGAAGCCAAAGAAATGTGAGGGTATGGAAATGGACAAGGAAGAAGAGGGAACTAGGGCTTCTCTTGCTAGTGGGAAGAGTGTGAGGAGGTATGTGGAAGGGGAGGGCATATAAATTGAGGAAGATGAGGAAGATGATGGTGGACATGACCCCATTGAGGATTATATCCTATGTAACACCCTGCCAGGGAACCCAAGAGAGATTAACCTAAAACATGCTACTAAGTTGGTGAATAGTTTTTTTTTCTAAAGTTAACATACAAGATAAACATCAATGCGGAAGAAATTACCATTTACTCACATCAAACCAAAAACCATCACAAATAACAAAACTCGAGGGTCCCATGACGTAGAATTACTTAAGAACATAACACAACTAAAAAAACATCAACAAAAGATTCCATAACATAAATATTATAATTACATCATATAACAATAAATACAATCCTCATGGACATCCATGATATCTAAAATAAACTCACATCCACTGCACATGTCATAGGGTATGTGGTAATCACTCTAACTAAAAATACAAAGTCCAGATTAGGTATCACATGCGATACTCTAATACAAGATTACAAATAATGAAGATAAGAAAAGAACCACCAAAGAAGAAATCATAAGGAATCCAACTATAGAAGCACCATCAAGCACTGACACCAGGACTTTGAATCTCAAATGGTAAAGAATCACTACCACCCGTCCATGTAGATCCACAAAGGTCTACCCCACCGTGCTAAGGAGATAACAAAAAACCCCAATCGGATAAACAATACAAAGGCAAGGTAAAACCACTAAGCAAAGAGATCCTGAAACCTCTCTAACTCAAGGTATACAAAAGACAGTGATAGGTAAGACTCACTAATCCATAGGCATCTGATACATGAAGAAAAACTACGAAGGAGACTTAGGCTACAAACTATGGGAGTGTCATCACATGGACGACTACTTGAGTTACCCTAGACTGATCTGTTGACCCTGGACCCTCAAGCGTCTATCAAGTTGAGTTACCCTGGACTGGCCACTCTGGACCCTGAACCCTCAACATAATCCATGCAGAACTAGAATATCAATCTTGTATTTATTGTTATTCCCCAAGTTTTATTATTAGATTATCACTTATTAATCAACTTACGATAGGTTACCCTGGTACTGGCCTCTTTTGAGCCCTGGACCCCTATTGTAAGCCACTCCCCTAAGATGCACCTATTTAACCTCTCCTAGGCTCACAAATCTCACATAGATCAAACAGGTTTACAACTAGGTAATCCCAGATCCAGTTTCACACACAAGAACTAGAAGTGATTACAAAAATACCATAAATAGAATATAATACAGCATGAACCCATATGATTAAATCAAGGTATAATTGGAATAAACACACACATCAAACACAATACTGATAACAAGGAACATCTGACACCTACCCCGGCCTCTGATTTCCCCCTAGGTCATCTAGAGCCCGATAACACATAACAAGCAACAGAAGACACTTCAGGAATGAAGAATACAACACTCACATCATAGTAATTGAAATCTAACCATGAGCATTTAAAGTTCCATATTGAACATAATTGAATCTAAGTACAGAATTACATAAACTAGCTAAGAGAATCTAATCATAAACATTACAATAAAGTCTTAAAGAAAGAATATTTCCTATTTATGTTCTATAAATTCAATAGAACTCAAAAACGCCCAATTTCAATAGCTACACATCAATCCCCAATAATATTTCAAATTAAAAAAATGTTTCTTTATGCATTATATCCATACATCCTAATTTTATATATATATATATATATATATATATATATATATATATATATATATATATATATATATATATATATATATATATATATATATATATATATATATATATATATATATATATATATATATATATATATATATTATTGCATTTGATAACATGAGGCTTAATTTGATTTAAATTCTTAAAATTAGAAAATAAATTAAATATAAGCATATTTTGACAATACAAATATATATTGATGTATGTATAATCCAACACAAATAAACTAACCATAAAGGTCTATTAAATCAAATGAAATCTAAGATGCACACAACTTTATTTTTAATTAACCAAAATCAAACATTAAATTTATCTAACTAAAAGACTTATAAGAAATTTAATTAAATTAAAATTAATAAATAGAATTGATTAAACCAAATTAATAAAGTAATTAAACTTAATTAATAGGCAAAATTAATTAAGCTTAAAATAATTAATAAAATTAATTAAACTACTAAATAAATTAAATTAATAAAATTAAACTAAATTAATTTTCATCTTAAATACACTTTAGTTATCAAATAAAATTTAAATTAGTAAAATAAAATTAAACTAAATTTAGAAACTATAACTTAAACGTAATTTTAAAAAAATATATAAAATTTTTTATTTTTTTTAAAGTAATAGTTTTTAGGGGGGTGGGGCTTGGCCCCACACCCCCCTCTCGTGCCTACCGCACTGTACCCTATGGTACCATCGGTAGACTTCCCCTACCGCATGGTACCATAGAGTACCGCCGACAGCAGGTCCTGCCGTGGGGGGTTGGGGGGTTGGTGGCCCCCGCCCCCCAATATATATATTAATTTTTATAAAAAAAAAAATTTAAAACAAATCTTTCTATGCAATCATTTCACTTTCATAATTATATATTTTTTTTATAATAATTTCCAAAAACGGAATAATTTAAAAAGGGATTTTTTTTTGTTTTTTTTTTAAACAAATAAAAACATATTTTAACCAAAAGCCATGTATTTGACTATCTATTTTATTTTTGTCTTATCTGGTTTTTTTATTTGACTGTACTTTTTCCACATATTTTCCAACAAGCTCATCTTTTAACCAAAATTGATTTTTATACCCAAATTGGGTTTTTTCCCACACAAATTGATTTCTTTCTAATGGGGAATTTATTTTCCTCTTAGCACTATACTTCAACTATAATATAGAATTGATTTATCATTTTATAGGGTTTGATATTAGAGAATCTGGTCAATGTGCTTCTGGATTAGATTGTGTATCTAATCCAGAAGCACATTGACCATTTGAAATGGATTGTGGAAATCTGATACTTTTAATTAGAGAATCTTTCAACGAAAATTTGCCAGCATAACGGTACTATGCTAAAATTTAATAAAACATAAAAATCATCTAAACTAGGGTTTTCTAAATACCCAAATTCAAGAAAATCACAAATCTACCTAATGAGATGCATAGAAATTTACACAAACAAAGAAAGTCAAATAAATGTTTAAATAGAACTAACAGGCAAAAATTCAATGCCTACCTTAGATCCAAAGCTAGAGACTGATATGAAAACACTTTGAAGATTTGAAGCCAGAATTTCTTCCAAAATCAATCCAACCTGCAGATCTAAAACTATGTAGAAAACAAGCACACGATCCAGATGCACAAGCAAGAATCACACAATCCAAATTCTCCAAAAATCTCAAGATGCCAATTCCAAGCTCTCTCCCCAAAGATTGCTCCAAAACCTGTCTAATCTAAAATGAATGCAAAAATCCCCTAATAGAGATTCCATTCCCCATTTCATGCAACCCTAAAGATAACTTAACAGCTAACTCCCGCTTCAACTCCAAATCAAAAATTGAAAGAAAATCTAATTAATAAATTAAAAACACTTTTCATGCACAACTCAACTTTGACTTTTTTAAAACAAGTTGATTACTTTTGAAAACAATTCAATTTTCAATTAATATTAATGCACATGTTATAATTAAAATATGTATTAAATAGATTAAATATTTAATGCATTCTAAAACCATGCAATCAAATATTTAATTCTTTAATAAAGTACACAAGCATAATTTAAATCTAATTTCCAATTAAATAATTATTTAATCCGAATAATCAGATAATTAACTTTAGATTAATTTTCTCAATTAAACATAAGAGCATAATTAATCATTAAATTTCAACTATAATCGTTAATTAATAAATCACAGAAAATCACCCACATAAGCAATAAATCAACTGAATTCAAATGAAGTAAAATCAAGCAAACTCGGGAGAAGGAATCCACGAATTCATGTCAACTAGATGAATTCAGGTAGGGTAGTCAAACTGATACTTGTCCAATCCTAGGACAATTAGGCTTAGGTTAGGGTTTTGGGTCTCTGTATTATCTCCCCTCTTTACCATTGAGATGAATATTTATGGGCACGCTCACTCCTGCCAATTCAGGCAAGACGATGCCCTGAACTTGCAAACCTACATACAAATCCCACATGTACATACATATATAAATATATAACAGACAATGGCGGGATTCAGCTGATCGTGTGGATCTCGCAAGCAAGTAACTATGACTCCATCCCTCAACCACATCAGGCACATCAAACAGAAATATAAAAAAAACACGTCAACCATACACATGCAAGTATGGGGTTAGTAAAATCATAAGCATCAATGATTTCCTAACATATAATCTATCATCCTAGAATAATCATAACATTTATAAAATCAAACTAGGGGTGGGGTACTACATCCTACGTGGTGTGGTTGTGGATATTACTAGCCCTGTTGTGGATAAAACTAAGGGTTCAAGGAGGATAGTGAGAACCCTCATTCTAAGGGAGAGAAGAAAGATACTGTGAAAGTTCTAGTTCTGGTTCTGGTGGACTATAAAGATTTAGTGGACCATGATATGTTGATCTCCCCCTCTAAGTTAATGAAATCTAAAGATGGATCTAAAGGGGAGCTTCCTCATGAGGAGGAGAAAGGTGTAAAAGAAGCTTTTGTCTAGTTGATCCCTAATGACTTTAATGATAAGATGGAATTTACTAAAGATGTTCTTCAAACTGCTAAAGCCAAGTCTATTTATTATTTTCGCATGGATAAGTAGACTTTTCATGAGATTAAGAGAATTAATCTCAAATATTAAGCCCTCTCTGCTAAATTAGAATTCCTCCAACAGAGTGTTGAAAATAGAAAATATAATGTCATGTCATCATCTGATAATATGTAGACTATTGAAGAAAAAAGAATGGTGCTAGATTGTGTTTCAGATGAGAACAAAACCAAGACTATGCTGGAAGAAAAACTTAAGGAACTAAGTTCCAAAGTGGATAAGATGAATATCACTTTAAAGAAAATTCTCTAGCACAACCATGATAGAATGAAGGTGTCAGTGGAAAATCTCAAGTCTCTATATGCTATGTTGTGAGGCTCTTTTAAGGAGAAGACCATTTTTAATGTGGATCAAGATACTAAGGACACTACTGGTCAGAGGGTAGGTCCTAGTAAAATAACTAGGGTGAGCCTCAAAAAGAAATCTTCTATTGCACCAAAGGAACTCATGGACCTGAAATCTTATGTCCAAAAGATTTCTTCTCTAGAAGAAGAGATTGTGATGTTCGTTAAGGACCTTGCCTAGTCTTTTCTGGTGGTGCTTTCCTGTTTTGTTTTATGCTAGTTGTTCCTTTGGTCTTTGTTGGTTGTTATTTAGTAGTTAGGTGGTTTTTTGGTTCTCCAAAATTTTTGGTTTGATGGACTTCTATTGTTGTATCTTAAGTCTTTGTGGGGTCTTCTAGTTTCCTAGCAATGTTTTATTTATTATGGATTTATAATGCTCCATCCTTTCTTTGATTTGTAAAGGGTTTCAGGTACATCTAAAACCTATTGTTTACATTAATGAAAAACATACCTCAAGCATATCAACATGCTACACCATGTCCTAATATTTTTGTACTAATAGATATGATCAACATGTTACACGATAGCTACTAGGAACGAAACGTAATGAACACACTCCAAATAGGACTGACCCAAATCATCGATCCACTATATGTCCCATGTGAAATAGCTACCAAAAATAATAATGATAAATATTTAAAGCACATCCTTTGGTGAAAATTTCTATCGATATGGAAAGGATGTTAGTACACATCAACGGATACAACCAAATCATAAATATCCATAGGATATGTTGACATCAATGACAACCATTAATGACAACAACATGAATAACATAAAATTCATGTTCTAATAGTTGTTTCCATCTTGGATACAGGGACCTGTCTTTGGACCAATGTTCTCATTTATATGTTTTATCTTAGACCTAGGATTCCATGTAAATGTTATCTTTAGAAGGGATCCTTTGGTTTTAATTATTTAAATTTATTAAGTGACTTGAAGTGATTTTATGATGTTATGAAACATAGGTTGAGTTATAAAAGTACTTTTAAAATCTCCAAGTTTTAGGCTTTATTTTATGATGGTTCCATGTGATGTGGTAATCTCATAGAAAGTTTTGAATTTTCAATACTGATGATGTTGATATATAGAAAGATCTATATTTGTTATGCAGTTGCAAGGATTATATTTCAACTTCTTACATTCATTACCCATCAACTTCATTTACTTTGATAAATTTACTCATTTATGTATTTTTTCGATCTTCTCACTATGTTGATATACTCAAATTATTCAGAATGGTCTGATCAATTTTGAAATTGTTTCAACTTTATTTTAATTCAAAGGGTGAGAGATGGTCTATATTAACTATTTGAACTATTCATGGGGCCCAAAATAGTTTTAGGAAGATCTAGAAAGTCTGTCAGGTTCTGAAAGTACTTTTAAAACTTTTTCGTCTCTAAGTTTTATGATTTATCTGGTGTTGGATCCATCTTGGATATGGGGATCCACCTTCGGACCAATGTTCTTATTTATATATTCCAACTTGGACTTACATTTCCCTACAAATGTCGGGTTTAAAAGGGATGCTTTGGTTTTAATTATTTGAACAGATCAAAAGGCTTGATGTGGTTTTACAATGTTCAAAAACATTGGTTGAGTACTCAAAATACTTTCAAAAATGTGTTGTGGCTTTGCATTTTGATATTTATTTGATGATGTTTCCATCTAATGTGGGAATCCTATAGCATTTTTTGAAGTTTTTGATGGTGGCAATACTTCTATATAAAAAGGTCTATATTTTTTATGCATCTACGAGGATTCTATTTCAAAATCTTACTCTCATTACCAGTTGCCTTCATTTTCTTTTACAAATGTAGTCATTTATATGTTCCAGCTCCAACTTAGGTTACCTTGGAAATGTCAGGTTTAGAATGGATGACTTGGTTATTCATCATTTTTAATGTTTATGTCTTTGTAGTTGGCAAGTCATAGAAAATTAGAATGTTTGTTATAGTCATTCTCATCATGCAAGTGTTCAAGAAACCACCAACCACCCAAATATAGAAAATGAAAATTTTGAATAGTTACGTAAAAGGTGTGATATGCTAATAAAATGATAAAAGTTGCTATACATTGTAAGAGATCCTAATGTTGATTTTAAAAATATTATTATATTTTTTTCCTAAATGATGGAAGTTTTTAATCGTATTTTTAGTTAAATGGTAAATATGTGAGCCTTTAGATTATTAATAAATGGTTACAGAATATAATGTAATTGTCTTTAGAATATACACGTACTAAGTTTTAGAATATTTCTAGAATGTTACTTCTACTCAGTCATTTTTAGGGATTCAATCCATTTGGAAAAAGAATATGGTTGCATCTATGTTCTTTGTGGTCAAAAAGTTAGTCAAATCTAGGAACATTCAAGAAAGTTTGGAAGTGGTGCATTTGTTGTGTATCATTTGTAATGTTTATGTCTTTTCATTCAGAAACTCGGGAAAATTTGGGGGCCTTTTTCTCATCATTTGTATGGTTGGAGAGTTCAAGAAATTGACAAACATTCAACCATAGGAAGTGAAAAATATGAAAAGTAACAATTACATATTTTTTGATTGAAAAAAAACTCAAACTTTTTCCTCATTGTTTGCATGGTTTGAGAATTCAAGAAATGGTCATTGACTTGACCCTTTGTATTGGTAAATGTGAAAAGAAAAAAAAATAGTTTTTTCAATTGATTAAACATTAGATTATGTTGAACAATTTCATTGCAGAGGCTCCTAAGGATTATTGTAACATAAGTGACTAGAAGTAGAGAATGAAGTCAATGGTGTCACAGGAAACACAAGGATGAAATATTTGCTAGACATTGTCTTCAATGGTTAAATAAAAGAATACAGCAATATGTACAATACCAATGCAAATAATACAAAGTGCACCTCAAGATAGTTCTAAAGAAAAATTTATAGACATTCAAAGTGTACAATGGGAAATGGGGAGAGAAATGCAACATAAAACATACTAAGTGAATTACTTCCCCATTTCATTGATTGTACATTAGGAAGGAATAATTCCCCCAATAGGCCCAAGAGGTGACTCAAGAACTAACTAGGAACAAGGTATGTCCTTCAATGAGTAATGAAGTGAATGAAATGGGAATGACTAAGATATTAAATAGATATAATAGAGAAGTCACTAAAGAACTGATCTAAATAGATGGGTATGAACTAATACTGAGTTGAAACTAACAAAAATAAAAATCAAAAGATAGAGTACACCTTCTCTATAAATTTTAGCTAAAAATGGTAGGGGCACGAAAAAACTTAATGTATTCTCAAGGACAGGTCAAAATTGGCAATGTGTTCCTGACACTTTGAAACAATTTTTTTACAGAACCTGCAATTGTTCCTGTACTGCCTAGAAAAAATTTGATAGATCTGCAGCTTGTTCTTGCACATTGAAAAATGGGGAAAAAGGTTGGGAAATGGTTTTTCCTAGGTCAAACCCTTGTTTAGGAATCAAACTTGAAATATGATAGAAATTGCATAAATTAAGTAATGTAAAAAGGCAAATTATTGATTTACATTGCATAAAATGCTCATGAACGGATGTAGTAATTGCTCAAATCTATGAAGATTCTTGAATGAACTTGGAATCCAAAGAGTTGACCTTGGAATGTGATGTATAAATAAGGATGGTCTCACAATTTCAAATATATATGATTTCCTCTCCTAAATCAAGAACGTAGATATGTAGAATAACCACATGTAAGAAAGAAGAGAGAGAAGGATGGATGAATGAATTTTATTGCATGATTGATAATTCCTCTACTTTTCCATAATGGGGGAGAAAATCATATCAATTAGATAATATTTTCTTTAATTTGATGGATCTTGAAGAAATGGTGACTTGGAGATATTGAATTGGATGCTTGCCTTCAAATCTTGAATCCAAATCCTCAATTGCTCAACTTGATTGATTTATTTCTTGATGGATAGCTTTCATTTGATTACTTTTTACCAAATGAGGGGAGAGGAGGTCCTTTTACTTCACTCCCTCTATTCATGATTCCAATTTTATTTAGGATGACCAAAATTGAAAACCTCAGAAGAATACTTTGATATCGAGCTTTAGGGAAAATTTGGGCCCAAAACCATAGGTACAAGTAGCCATTGGAAACATGTCCCAAGAATAGGTCACCATTGGCAATGTGTCCTGGGTAAATTGGGCTCGAATTTCATAGAGATATCGGGGATAGTGAATATGTATAGGAAAAGAAGAGACAGTTCACAAGAATCAAGCCTGAAGGGTATTTCGACCTCAAAATCACCAAAATGGGGCCTAATAGGTCCTAAATCATCCAATTATGGGTGATATGTTTTTAGGACTATACATTTTTCCCCCACTTTTGTGGGTGTATGAAACAAGCTCATGCTCATAGTAAAGTAGATATATGCATAAGAACGATCTTATCAAGGTCAAGGAGACAAAGAAACATCAAGCCCCCAAGTGACTTAAGTCTTCATCAAATCTAAAACCAAGATAAGAGACACATTTCTCGGAAGATATATATATATATATATATATATATATATATATATATATATATATATATATATATATATATATATATATATATATAGAGAGAGAGAGAGAGAGAGAGAGAGAATAATGATCACTTACCTATTAAGGGATTTCCTTACTACATATCACACATAGGGAAAGGAGCAAAAGAGGGTGATAGTCTAGCAAGCTTTGTTATGATAGTCTATCCATCAAAAATGATTATTCCTTAAGGAAAGAATTTTCTCCATTAAGGGATCCAAGAAGAGAATTATTAGGCATAAGGAAATCCTTCTCACTATAGGGATCAAGAAAAGCGATCAGTCCTAAGGAAAGCTTTGTCTCCTTAGGGATCTAGGAAGGAGGATTAGTCCTTAAGAAAATCCTTGTCTCCATTAAGGGGTCCAATGAAAGGATGAACACAAGGAAAGCATTTTCTCCTTAGCCATCCTCAAGAGAGTTTGTATTGAATCATTGTGTAGGTGTGTGAAAAAATTGAAATACAAAGTTGAGTGTATGCTCCCATGTTAAAGCAATTGAAAATGCCTTAATATGGGAAATGTATTTAACAAAGCATAAATGCACCCACAAGAAATGTTTCCACTATGAGATGCCCCAAAGAAAAGACAAATCAAGGGAAATGAAAACATGAAAAAAGAGAGCACAGGAGGGATCTACTAACTCTAGGGTCAGTATGATCATATGATAATACACGGGATATTATATCAAAATGAACTATCATCATCCCCCAAGGTAGTAGAACTACAAAAATAATGGAAGAATGTCACATAAGAGTTACAAATAAGGGTCTTTTTGAGTCAGCGTCAGAGAGACCAAAAAGAATAGGTAGCTACCATTTTTCATCATCCCCAATCAAACAACACAAAGGCACATTTACGAATAGTGGCACATGTACAACATAACATGTAACAAAATATAGAAGAAGTGAGATACAAATAGAAGAATGTTTAAGATATTATGATTCCTTTATCACCTTGTGCTAATGGAACAAAAATGACCATCTAAAGAAATCTAAGAAAAATACATAACATGCAATAGGTCACAAGGGAATAATATTATAATAGGAAAACACATAAAATCCACTGCACAAGAGGATCTAGTCAAGTGTATCACATGCTCCCCATCCTGGTCTCTAGTGTTTAGGGTAGGTGGGAAACATGGAAGAGGAGCAACATCAAGAATGGTAGATGGAATAATAGCCAGTTCCAGACAAGGACTTTGTTGTGAAGATGGGTCACTTTTCTCGTCACTAGGATGAAGAGATGATTCTTGTGAAAATATAGCTGGTAAATCACAATTAACACCAATAAGCTTAAACATATCAATAGAATCACTAGCATGAATATAATCATTATTTGCATTAGGAACATAAAAATCATCATCATCAAGAATATCTTCCTCATCTAGATTAATTATAATAAAATTCAAGATACGAATAGAATTATCATGTTTTTTCAATTTCATATTTTTCAAAGTCTTAGTAAGTGTTTTGGGGGAAGCAATGTTTTGGGAAGCGCATTGATAGGCTCTAGCATGAAATTTATGAAGGTGGTCATGAGCATGACAGTTACATTTTTTTGCTAGAAATTAGGTTTGGTTCAAGATCAATCAACATCGGGTCCTTTTCTTCTATAGGAGGAAGAACAGAAGGAGCAACACTAGGTTGAGAGAAAACATTGGCAAAAAATTTATAAAATAATAGAAGGTGGAAAAAAAGCATATATAGGAGGTTTAGGTGGTGTAGGAAGAATTCCACATCCAAGACAAGGAGAGGGAATATCCTTAGGTTTTCTAAGTTCACAAATATTTTAGATTGTGTGGGCTTGATATGATTGAAAGAGGTTATTGTGACAGGGTTAAGTTGGTTGAGGCATAGATGGCCAAAAGAAATCTAGGTCAACCAATTCTTGAGGCACTGAAGGTTGATAGAGGCTATGGTTAACTGTCATGATTTCTACATTATGAGGAAATTTCAAATATTTATGAATAGGAGAGGCCACAACTTTCATAGAGGTCATCCAAGGAAGACCAAGTTTGAATTTAAATTTATCAGAAGTTGGAACCTTAGTGAAGGTAACAAATAAATTTTTTCCACCATTTTCAATAGGAAATGAAATAGAACCATGGGTAGGATAAAGGAAACTATTGAAAATTTGAATCATGACAAAAAATTTATCATAAAAATCACATTTCAATCATTTATTAAAAATATGTTCTTCATTTATCACATTCACCATGAAAGTAGGGTCAACAAGAACACCACAAGAATGAAGACCATTATCCTTTGCAACAATGTAAAGAGGACCATTAGGTGCTTTAATTGTCTCACTATAGGGTCAAAGGTAATGCAAAGCTTAGGTTTAGGTTTAGGTTTGGCTTGGTCAATGACATTGAAAACATTATTGACTTCATTAAATTTATCATCATATTCAACATGAGTGGAAGAAGAAGACAAATGTTGGGTAGAATCAATGGTATTGGTTGAATGAGATGGCAAAAGGTTGGTATAAATTTTCAATTTTTGGTTGGGAGATGCTATGGATTTGTTTCCTTGATCATTGACACATTCAAAAGATATAACATTAGAATCAATAAGGTCTTGAATAATAGATTTCAAACAGGAACACTTTTCAGTATCAAGGCAAGATTGACAATGGTATTGACAAAAAAAATTGTGATCAAAGTATTTAGGTAAAGGTTTGGATGTGTCAATAGTCTTAATTGGAGGAATATTTAAGACTTTAGCATTAATCAACTTTGACATCACATTATGAAAAGATTCAGAAAGCTAAGTAAAATTATGAGTAGGTTGAGAAATAGATGACAAAGGAGTCACACCTTTGGATGTTGTTGCCACTTGCTCATCAACATTGTTGGATGAATTATTTATTTTGATGAATTTATTTGGTTTCTAAAACTTTTTTAAATTATTGGATTCGGCATCACTCTTATCAACTAAAGCCATTAAAGAGTATTGCTCTCAAACTAACTCACTTGAACCTAATAATTATGAAGCACTGCACACAATTGAGTAAAAGAAGATAATTCAAAAAGTAGAATATTACCTTTAATGTCCTTTTGTAAATTAGAAATGAAAATTCATTTAAAATCAACTATAGGCACATGATAAGAAATATGAGCATGAAAATGCTTGAATCTACCAATGAAATTAGTCACTTATGATGCAACCAAGGAAAGGAGGGACCTCAAAGAAGTTAGTCCAATCCTTGCAGCATGAGTCACACAATAGAAATAACAAGGAACAAGAGAGAATAATGCAAGATCAGCCCTCAATTAGCATAGAATCCAGTATAATGAATCTACAACATGGGGTCTTACAGTTCAGGCATACAAACCTATTATTGGAACATTTAAGAGGTTATATTTTTATACTATCTATTTTGAGCTACCACTGAAATTGATCTTCTTCCTTCAATGTCTAACTGAAGCTACCTAAGGATCAATTAAAACATCTTATAAATTCTTCACAAGCATCAAGTTGGCCTAAGAAAGATTACATTCTCCAAGAATAGGAAAATGTATTACATTATAGGTCATGACCTAAATCATAAGAATCCCTCACAAGTAGATGTAACATAATGTGCAAACCAACAAGAAGGTCAGCCTAAGGTCAAGGAACATCAAGATATGAGCCACAAATCTTTGTTGATCAGGAAAATCCTTCACGACATTAGAAAACATAGATTGGTCATGAAATGTGAAGAACAATGAAGCCCCACCAATAATTTAAGATATCTCAAGAACGGAGAAACCAATTGAGGTGTGAACCTAGGTGAAGGTAAAACATGATGCTATGAACACTCCATGAGGTGTGCAACAACAACTGATACAAACTGAAGGAATGTTGAAAGAAACTCAATGACTGCAAACTGAAGAATAGGAAGAATAAAATATTTTTTGGTTGATGCAAGATTTCCAAGAACCCAAGATGCTCCTACATCAAATATTTCTCTAACACCTTATTTATAATACGTTAAATTAGCCAACAAAATATTACGACCAATTTTGTTTTGAAATTTTTAAATGAAGGCATTAGAAAGTTTTTTAAAAGAATTGATATAATAAGGAGGCAAATAAAAATACCATTGCAATGCTTTTTATTGAAATGTTATAGTAAAAAAAATCCCATGAACCTATAGTCATGAGAGAACTCACTACACAATGTTTGAGAAGTTTTAACATGAGTCAAAGGATCACCCTTACTTTTATTTTTTGATAAAAGGCCTATAGCCTGATTATGTTAATAATATAGAGTTTACATAATAATTTCAATTAAAAGGGCTCTTAGAATATAACTATCCAACTAGTGAAATACTAAAATATCAAGTTTAAACTATTGAATAACAACCTAATATCTATCATCGACCATAGTAGCAAACCCAAACATTATAAAATATGGATCTGTCATTTTACTTCTAAGGACTCCCTTCCCAAATATTACATTTAAGACACATAATTTTTAAAAATTTAACAAAAATGTAGCCACTTCAGATCCATTATACTGTGAAATTATCTTTTGTTCATATTTCTGACATATCTAAAAAGCCCCTTAGTATACTGTAATATCTCAGAATATTGGGCATGAACAAAAATACACTGGATGCCCAGAAGGGTATTTCAAAATTTAGGATACATGCAGAGCTTATTCTTCCATGAGGTCATCTGGTCTCTATTGAACTTCCGCTCCTAGCTTGTCCTGCACATTTCTATTGTTTTCACTGCTATTTCATCAACATCGTCCTACATGGTTGCATTATTGAGGTATGGCACTAGTTGTGGGTCAACAAGAAAATGCTCATGGTCGAGCAAGATAAACAACGCATTCACTTTATCACAAATTTTCTCAACCAAATTAGCACCCAAGGCTCTTATGTGCCTATATATTGCCATTTGGATATACCAATAATCATAAGTTTCTAAAGAAATTTTAATGTTGTCATACATAATAATGTAGGACTGATCATGTAACAGAGATTCATGAGGGAAAAGAACCCCAACATGGGCCTTTCTCTTAAGAGAGCATGGTTTTGAACCGACGTAAGCAAAGCTTCTTCTGATAGCACCCCAACTTTCACAACCTTTCTCACAATCAATTCTAAAGCTGATAGAGATTGCAGTTAATCAAGAGAATTGATAAAAATAGAGATAAGACTTGGATAGGGAAAATAATCCTTCTTGCAATCAGTGTGAGGACTTCCATATCGATAATACACTTCACATTTTGTGTAAATTGGTAACAATGCATATTGAAAAAGGCTTCAAGATCTTCATTCGTAATTTTACCAATGAAAGGCCTTTCATCTGGAAATGGAAAAATGTGCACACAGAAAGTTTTAGGCAAGTACTCCATGTGGCGAGCTATGAAATTCTTACAAAAAAAGACCCACTTTGATTTCTCCTTCTTTTATTGATACTAACCTATAAATCCTCATTGCAAACTATGTGATTAAAAATCCACAAAAGGCATACTTAAAGATAAGAAGTATTGCAAGGATGTCATGTATTATGCCCTATATAAAAACAATCTTTTCACCTAGTACTTGGTAGAACAATTAATATCCTCTTCAATCAATACACAAACTAGCTAGTGGATAATCATTTTCAATCCATGACATAAAACACCCCAAAAATCTCCTTTTCTTGGATTAGATACTGGAAATATGAATTTTTCAATCCTTGTTGCATGTATTCCATCTATGTCACACATGAAAATTATGTGATGATGAGGTGTATTCCATCACTAAATCTTTCTCAAAGTATTAGCATTGGACAACACTAAATTCCTCTCCTTCTTGAAATGACATGAATCATGATATTTCTACATTATCACATTATAGGCCCAATCCCTTGAGCTAGGAGATAGAAACGAAGGCCCACGCAAGAGGTAATAACTAAGGCATACCTAAGGTGGCTTAAACCTTCCTAGAAAACAAACATGAATAAAAAAGACAAGTCAAATAGTACTACTAGAGGCATCAAAAATCAAGAAGTAAGGAGCTCTAAAGTACAAGATAGGTGAGTGTCATCACATGGCCTTTCTCATTGGGATCTTTCCTAGCGGTCAAAAACCCCGGTACC
>BSBK01004486.1:0-100000 GCA_027943335.1 Chamaecyparis obtusa
ATATATATTATATATATATATATATATATATATATATATATATATATATATATATATATATATATATATATATATATATATATATATATATATATATATATATATATATATATATATATATATATATATATATATATATGTGTGTGTGTGTGTGTGTGTGTGTGGTCTATGTATCTATGTGATATGTATGTGTATGTGTATGTGTATGTGTATGTGTATGTGTATGTGCATGCATGCATAGTGATGTGGAAAATGGTGATCAATGGTAGACCACCAAGTTCCTCATACATTGGAATACAAAACTCCCAACAAAGTGAATCTGATTAGCACAACCAAAGGAGTAAGGGTACAAATTCACGATCTACACAATGTGGGGTTTTTTGCGATTCCTTATGAAAAAGATGACAATGATATGTAAATTTGATAAATAACTAAAGAAAAGTAAATGAATGAACTCACCTTGAAATTAGGAGAAGAGGAGTGGAAATTCAAATCTAGTTTTGACTGTCACAGAGCTGTCGAAATCGGGAATGGTTCTAGATTTGGCACTTTGACACTTGTAACTTTCAACTGTGAAAATTCTAGATCCAAAGGATAATGTCGATAAAATCTAACCTTGTCCAAAAAAGTTGACCTTGTCCTAGAAACTTCAAATCTAGTAAAATTTGTAAAGGATCTCAAACTAGTTTTGTAACACCCAAAATATGGATCTGGAACTTCACAACCTGTTTCTGCACACAGAAAAGAAGGGAAAGAAGGTTGGGGGAAGGGTTTTCCTTAGTCAAACCCCTATATAGGAATCAACCTAGAATTGGAATAAATTTAATTGAAAGAATGCTTCCATGTAGTAGAGATTAGATCTAAACAATACAGTATATCATACCATGTAGATGCAATTGTTTCTAACTATGTGATCAAGTGTGTTGATGCAATATCTTTGACTCAACATAAAAACCAAAAGGAAATCATGTAAGACAAAACCTTATGTAGTAGATGTTGTAATTCACCTCAAAGAAGATGAGAGAAAAGAAAAAGACTTGATGGATGAATGTAGATCTCCTTCCTTGATCTCCTCAAACTCCTTTTCTTAGCCTCCAATGGGGGAAAAGATCTAGATCTATGGAAGGAAATGCCTTGCATGCATGAGTGGAATTGAATGCTTGAATTTTTTTATGATGAATTTCTTCAATGAATGATTTATTGAGGATGTAAATATCTTGCACAACAATTGATGATGATGTGAAAATGTGAGGGAGAGGTCTCCTTTTATACACATTTCGGGGCTCAGATTTCACAAGGCGGACCTTAATTAAGCACCTAGGAGAAACACCCCCACATCGGGCTTGGAGCCCACTAAAATAAAAATCCCTAGGATAAGGTCCACTTGTGTCAACCTTTTCTAGGACAAGGCTGACTTGGGTCAACCTTGTCTAGGCATACTTTTCTAAAGTTTGCCTAGGACCTAGGGTTGTGTGCCAAGAAGGGGATTTGAAAACCTCGATCTGTTGGAAATTAGGGAAAATCCTAAAATACAAAAATTCATGTAAATGACATAGGTGAAAAATGAATTATGTGAATGGATGGAAAAAATAGAAAAATATGCTTAGAAATTAGAGCCAACCTCAAGTTTAAAGAAGGAGGTCCCATATTTGAATTACATATGCATTTAGATACAATATGAGGTCCTACCATAAGAAACACACTAAATTCAGCTAAAAATGGTCCCAAAATGTACACAAATTAAGTGTTTAATTTTCAGAACAGTACATTTAGCCCCCATTTTAGTGGGAGTATGAGACAAGCTCATGCTCATGGTAAAAGAAGAGAAATAAGAATGTTGAGAGAGATATGATCATGATGAATTGCAATGAGGTAAAATATCACTAAGTCTAAGGACACAAGCCCCCAAACAAAGGATCTTAACTCCACATCCATGCACAAGGGCACAAAAATAAAGAAAAAAAACAAGACAAAAGACAAAAGACACAAAAGGGATTAGTACTAAAATAAAACTCCAAATCAACTAGTGAAAGAGACCTCAATAAAAAATGTCCCATCCACTAATATCATGTATGGAAAGCTATTTCAAGAGAACAAGTGATCACATATGAAGAACAAAAGTATCACCAAAGACAATACAAACTTCATGGTCTAACCTACTAGCATAACCATGAGAGAGAGAGAGAGAGAGAGAGAGAGAGAGAGAATGAATTGATAGTCTAACAAATTGTGTTATGCTAGTTGTGTGTGTGAAAATTGTACCTGATCTGTAGACACAACACTTCAGTAAAACATTAGAGGTTAGCAAAAATCAAAATCATGCAAAATTGAAATCCAATTTAACCAAGTGATTTACTACCTTCTAATAGGTGCGAGATTGATGTTCTCAGATTGCTATCGAGATCCGTGACCTAGACGACACCTAAATGAAAGATTTGAATGCAATTGATCTAGATATGAATTGAATGCAATTAAGCTATTTTTTTTGGATTTTCTATGCAATAATATGAAAAATGATATGAAATCTATTATATGTAAAAATTGATATGCTATGAATTGATCTAACAATAATATGAAAACAAAAGTGATCTCACAACAATGTTGATTCACAATAAGCTTTGATCCTTCCAATTGCAATTCTCCAGTGTGATTGTGCAAAAATATGAGATCCTTTGGATTTTAGAGATGATTTGTGAAGAGCTAAGTCTTGTTTTTATAGAAATCTAGGGCTTTGGAGGTTCATGGAAGAAAGCCATAAATCACTCAGATTAACTCAGCTTGATTTTTGAGTTATCTGATAATAAAGATAATTTAATTCACAAAAACATGCAAATCATGCAAAAATAACTTTTTAACTCAAATTAGAGTTTAGATCAGCTTTTTGAACTCCAAAAGGATGTTGAGTTCTAAAAAGTCAACACTTTGCATTGATTTTCTAATTTGGAGTTTAACTGTTCTTTGATTGTGCACAATAATTATGAATTAATTAAATAAATAAAGTGATTTATGCTCAACTTAACTGATTTTTGAAAATAAATAATTGATTTATGGGTTAATCAATTATTTAATCAAATTTTTATTAAAAACTATATTATTAAATAATGACAACTTGCTTTAATTAATTAAATAAAAATTTAATCAATTATTCATAGGATATTGGATTTATTGTCAAAATTAAATAATACAATTAATAATAGATAGAATTAAATTTAATTACACAATTAAGTGGCAAGATATTAAATCTAATTAATTAAATATGAAAATATTCAATTAATCAAACTTAGGATAAATGTGATTTATCGCCAAATAATCATTAAATTAAAGATAATTAAGATAATTAGGAATATTGCTAGGAATATTCCCCGATGCAGAATTTAAGATAATCAATTATGATTCGATGATGTTTAGATGTGCCTTAGATTAGGACTTCGATGTTGATTTCATTCGATTTGTAGATGTAGGAGGTTAATGAACTTATAGCCCATTTTTGGGGGTATTACATTTTGCCCCTCTTTGAATTACTGTGCGAAGTGCAGTGGTTCAAAGATAGTCTGTGTTTGATAAATATATGAAACTGATGTTTGAAATTGATAATTGATATGAGATAGAAGTTGATTGATATTGATTTGATATGGAGATAATAGGTCCTAAATGACCAAAGATAATGTTCACTATAACAGCAAATGAACCTATGATTGTGAAAAAGTGTCAAAACACCTGATTCCAAACCTTAGGATTGCAAAGAAGTGAGTGACCGGTTCTAGACTCGATTGTCTTAGCAGAACTAGCAGGTATCACATCCAAATCCTTCAGTTGCCGAAGAACCAAGGAAAGAACACTATGATTCAATGGTTGCAAAAACTGATACAGTTTACAAGATTAGGAGAATATCAGATTGATATGGATCTTGATAAATCTGATATGCCCCAAGTGATGATAGATTTGCCCCGAGCGATGAGGACTTTTGATGAATCAGCAACTAGACGTGGTTGTTGTCTTGATCAGTGATGAAAGATAATAGATTCCAGATAAAATTAGATTTACAGACTTGAATGATGTGCAATACCATGCCCCCTTTGGGATTGAAATTGAAATCTAACAAGAAAAGTCAGCGTTGATAATTTAGAAGCATGTTAATTGATTTGAGAAGTGGTTAAACACGTCCAGGAACATATTCTGCATCGTTTAGAGGTCCAGACGACCAAGTTTGACTAGGTTTGACCATGAGTTGACCATAGTTGACCAAGTTGAAATTTTGATAGTTTGATGTAAGATAATCAGTTAAGTTGAATACTAGATTTCTGTGATGATTGAAGGTCGAATATGCAAGTAGTTAATAATATGAATGATCTCAGATTTGAATTTTGATCCCGAAAAAGGATTCTACTTGTTGTTTCATTGGAGGAACCTTCGTGTGAGATTTGGCTCTTGTTAGATTTGAAGATGCGATTTGAAGAATCATTTAAGCATTGAAGTTCGTTTAATTATTGTGAGATCATGCAAAGATGAAAAATGAAATGCAGAATGAAATGCAACCTAAGACCTAGGACCTACTCACTGATCATATGTCAATTTGTTATCATCATTGAACTTTTAGGTAACCGAATAAATCAATATAATGCCCACTAGCTAAAAAAACCATAGACATATGAATATTGATTTGTATGTGCAAGAATCAATACAACGCCCATTGGTCAACAACCATGGATATATGAATATTGATTTTATTCTCAGAATGTCAGATTAGATATAAGCACCAAGGCATAAACGCCAAGATGACCTGAATATCATGTCCATTTTGATATAGCAATTTGTATAAGCATCAAAATATAAATGTCATGATGACCTGAGTACGCCTTGCATGACAAACACATCAAACAGCCAAGAGATTATTCTAAATCCAATGTGAATTACCCGTAGTGACCCTTTATCGTTCACATCCTTAGGTAAGATCGCATTTCACAGTAGGAGAAAGAACTTACTCAAAAAGATAATAGTTAGATCAAACTTCCTTGAATTTTCTAGGTATCAATGGTCAAGGTACACATGGCCATCCAATTCGAGATAGAGGCTCTTACAGTCGAACACCATTTCAATCTAGAATTTCCAAAGTTGTTTAGATTTTCACATACAAGCAGAAAACAAAGAAAAGATTATGCCCCCAATCATCACTCTCTAAATCCTATAAAGGACATCATCGAAGAGCTCAAAGGGACACAATATGCAAAAATCTCAATGTGAATTAGTAATTATACAAGGAGATAAAAGCATGAAGCACAGATCATTTTCAGTTTGTGTTTGATTGCATTGTTGTAGATGCAAAATCCTTTCTGGAGACAAGACAAACTTGACTAACTCAAATGAAGCTTCAAAAGGACTCTGACTGGATATGATACGTCTAAGATATACTAGAGACCATAGGATATGACATTGATTACCCCCAAGTGTTAAGCATTGATAGGATACAGATGCTATTGTAGATTGGTGTACAAACTGACTTATTGAAAATAGGAATGCGAAAACAAACTGGGAGATATGTACAAACTAAAGTAAGACTGAAAGCCAGGAAAGACCAAGATTGCACTGATAGATGGAGCGTATTGAAACAAGTGGCTCCCATTTGCTGGGTTTTCACCATCTTGGCAGAAATTCTATTTTTGCTACCAAGGTGCCTGTTTCCAGGTTTTCACCAAGGCACTTTTTCTCTTTTTTTTCATTTTTTTTGTACTTTTGATATTTTTTTATTTTTTTGTGAATCATCAAGGTGCCTATTGCTAGGTTTTCACCAAGATTTTTATTTTTTCAGGACATTTTCCAATTTTTAAGATTTTTTCAGGACATTTTACCATAGACTTAATGCCTTAGGCGTAGAATTTCTTTAGATGGAGAACGTTGATTGGTTCTCGGAGCTGTTCTCCTTCAGTTGTTGAGAGTTGATAGGCACCAGACCCAAAAGTAGCAGTGATGACAAAGGGACCCAACCAATTGGGTTCAAACTTACCCTTGCGTTCTCGATGTGATTGATTTTTAGGATTCTCTCTCAAGACTAGATCACCAACCTAAAATTCTCTATGTCTGACTTTCTTGTTGTAGCCTCTAGACATTCTCTTCTGGTATACTTTGAGATGATCATACGCTGCTTGTCTGCACTCATCTAGTAGTTCCAGTTCTTGTAACCTAGACACTGTAGTCATCATCAGTTACTAGACCATGCATTCTAATTCTAAGTGATGGGATTTCAACCTCAATAGGCAGTACTGCTTCAGACCCATAAACTAAAGCGAAAGGTGTAGCCCCAGTAGGTGTTCTGATACTTGTTCTATAGGCCCAGAGAGCTGGATTGATCATGAGATGCCAGTATCTTCCTATTTTATTAACTGTTCGGTGTAAGATTTTCAATAGATTTTTGTTGGAAGCCTCTACTTGTCCATTTCCTTGTGGATAGTAGATAGAAGACCAATGTTGTGTGATATTGAATTTGGCACATAGATCATCTAGGTCTTTGTTCTTGAATTGTCCACCGTTATCTATGATTATGGAATGAGGTATCCCATATCTACATATGATATAGTTCAATATGAACATCGATATCTGCTTTCCGATTGCTTGTGTCAAAGGGACCACTTCTACCCATTTTGTAAAATAATCTATGGCTGTGATTATATGGGTATGTCCGTTAGAAGAATGAGGATGAATCATCCTGATAAGATCAAATGCCCATTGATGGAAAGGCCATTATGTTGTAAAGGGGATTAGATCCCTCCTTGGAGCATGAATTAAGTTGCCATGTACTTGGCATTTTTGACAATTCTTAGCAAATTTGATAGCCTCTTTCTCCATTTCAGGCCAATAGTACCCAGCCCTAATAAGTTTTTGAGCTAATGTTAAACCGTTTGAGTGTGACCCACAAATACCATCATGGACTTCCTCTAATGCATGTTGAGACTCTTCCCATTCTAAACATCTAAGTAGCATACCATCTAGACCTCATTTGTATAGATCGTGACCAATGATGACATATCGGGAGGCATTACAGATAAGGTATCTATTTTCATGGCGGTTGAAGGTATCGGGAATGATTTGGTCTTGGAGATAGGAAAAGAGGTCTTTGTATCTGGATGAATTATGACCAAAAATGGTGCAGATCATGTGGGTTTTAGGGGAGTCATATGCAGGATAAGAGAGTGCTTCCACCAGGAACTCATAGCGTAGCTTATGTTCAGGCTGCTGTAATAAAGTAGATAGTGTTGCCATTGCATCGGCAGCCTTGTTCTCCATTCTAGGAATTTGCTCAAATGTGATAGATATGAAATATTTCTTAAGATCATCTACCATTTTCTTGTAAGGAATGAGCTTTCCATCTTTAGTTTGGTACACATCATTGACTTGATGAATAACAAGTTGAGAGTCTCCATGAATGTGTAGCTCTGTTACTCTCCATTCAATTGCTAGTTTCATACCATTCAAAAGGGCTTCATATTCCGCAATATTGTTTGTGCAGGGGAACTTTAGCTTGAATGCTTTTGGGATGGAGTATCCTTGAGGAGTTATGAACAATATGCCTGCTCCAGATCCATTCTGTGTATAGGAGCCATCAAAGAACAATTGCCATTCTCTAGAAGATAGGTGCATAATAGAGGAGTCTGGAAATTCCATTTGCATTGGTGTGTCATCAAACATGGGTGCATCTGCTAGTTGATCAGCAATAACTTGACCTTTTATAGCTTTTCTTTCAACATATTCAATGTCAAATTCGCTTAGAAGCATGACCCATTTAGCCAGTCTACCTATGAGGGCAGCCTTGCTTAGTAGGTATTTTAGTGGATCAATTTTTTCTACTAGATGCATTGTGTGAGTGAACATATAGTGTCTCAGTTTCTGTGATGCAAATATCATAGCTAGAAAATCTTTCTTGATCATTGAATAGTTCTTCTCATATGCAACCAATGTCCTACTGATATAGTATATAGCTCTTTCCTTTTTGTTCTCATCATGCTATGCTAGCAATGCCCCCAATGATGTATCTATTGCGGAGACATATAAGATCAATGGCTTCCCATGAATAGGAGCCATCAAGATAGGAAGATTTGATAGATACTTCTTGATATGGTTAAAGTTGTTCTCACATTCTTCATTCCATGCAAAGGTCACACCTTTATGTAATGTTTTTTTAAAAGGCTAGCTATGATATGAATCTTCTGATAGATTGAACTCTTCCTTGCAACGTCCTCATTTGACTAATATTCTTGGGAGGTTGCATCTCTATTATAGCCTTGACTTTAGTTGGATCAACCTCAATGCCCTTCTTTGAAACTATGTATCCTAAGAGCTTTTCGGGAGTGACACCAAAAGAACACTTCTTAGGATTTAGTCAGAGACTAAACCTTTCCATTCTATCTAGGATCATGCTCAAGTCCTTTAGATGTTCAATCTTGATCATAGATTTTGCTAATGTGTCATCAACATAATCTTCCATGGTTCGATGCATCATGTCATGGAAAATAGATGTCATTGCTCTTTGATATGTAGCACCAGCATTTTTAAGCCCAAATGGCATGACATTCCAATAGAAGGTGCCCCATGCACATGTGAAAGTAGTTTTCTTTTGGTCCTCTGGAGCAATTTTTATTTGGTTATATCCAGAGAAACCATCCATCAAGGAATACATCTCGAAACCTGCAGTCATATCCACTATCATATCAATGTTCGGTAGTGGAAAATCATCCTTAGGGCATGCTCTATTCACATCTCTAAAGTCTATGCACACTCTGATTGAACCATCTAGTTTAGAAACAGGCACAATATTAGAGATCCACTTTGCATAGTCAATAACTTGGATGAATCCGGCTTTTAGAAGCTTCTCTAATTCAGCTTTTACCAAGAGTGCAACATGAGGATGCATCTTTCTCAACTTTTGCTTGACAGGTTTGATATTTGGAGCAATAGATAAATGATGCATTATGAGATTAGGATCCAATCTTGGCATATTCAAATATTTCCATGCAAAGTTGATCTTCTTCTTTGTTAGAAATGTTGTAAAATTTTGCTTCTCTTCTTCTAATAATGATTGTGCTACATGTACCAATTGTGGTTCCTCTATTGTACCCAAATTGATGGATTGGGTGGGCTCAATTAGAACTGGAGATCTATCCTATAAATGACTCAGAAGGGCATCAAATATCTCATCCTTAGGCACCTCAGAGAGGTTTTCACCTTCGGATATGTCTTTTATTTTTACTTTTGTAGGTTCTGAGACTGCCACAAAGTGGTTTTCACCCTCAGAACTCTTTTTCTTTTTCTTTTTACTCTTGTTTTTCTGACTAAGATATTTGATGTCTGACTCAGTCATGCTGACGCTTGGTTCACTGATGGAAGTCCTCATAGGCTCAACTGCATTGAGGTAGCAAGCAAGGGCATAGTCATTCGGGAAGGTATAAATACCATGGCTCGGATTCATGGAGGTTTGATCAATAAGTTCTAGATATTTGATAGTCAAAGTAGGGAAAGATTGGGAGATAATGTTTATGGATATGGATCTATCATCATTGGTCCTAACCTAATGCTTGAGTTCAAAGGTGATACTACAACTTAAGACATCCAATTCATGAATAGGCTCAATGTCATCGTGGGAGTCCAATTCAGCCATAGGTGGATTAGACTCGATAGGTTCATCATTTCTCTCTAGACTTGTTTGAGGTGCATATTGGTGAATAACATCAACATGTTTCTCTGTGATAAGCTCATCTAGTTCTGGGATGACTCCCCATTCATAGTCATTAGATTCATCTTCTGATTCAGGATCTCTAGGAAATCTTAGAACATGAGTAAAGTCAGGGTGAATACCCCAAGAAGGGTTACCCTCAGATTTTGATTTGTATTCATACTCATGAGAATCTGTCTTAGAATCACTACGACTTCCCTCTTCTTGATTGTTTTTGAGATTAGCTGGTTCTTGTGTTGCAACTATCTCTTGATTGATAGTAGGTTCTTGTGTTTCTACTACATTAATTCTCTTGATAGGATCATCTTTATCATCAAGAAGGTCTTTGATCTCTTTAGGCAATTTTTCATAGGGGATGAGTTCTGAACTATCTGAATCACTATCTGATGGTTTTGTTTCTTCTTTCTTAAGAAGAGGTTCCCCTGGTGCGATCTTCTCTATGACATGAAAGCAATTACCTTTGAGGTGATAGGGTTTCTTCTTAAAGCCTAAGCTGACTTTATCTTTATTTTCTCTACCAGTATGTGGGAGAGGTGCCACAAGACCTTTTCCTCTGACTCCTAGAGGTCCTTTACCTGAATATCCCATCTTAGCTATTAATTTATCTCCTAGACCATATGACTTGGAAGGGAGTTTGGATACTGTAGAGTCACCAGTTTGAACAACTTGAGATTCAAGTTCATCTTTGTATAGCCATGATAGCACAGCCTCATCCTCTTCAAATTCTTTCTTGGATACTTGTTCTGCTACAAAATTATTTTTATATGCTTTCAAAGGTTCTTTAGAGTCTGGTTTGGATTGTTTCAAAGATTGCCCATAAGACTTAGGCGAGATAGGGAGAGATGTCAAAGATAAGACTAGCTCAATAGTATATTCTCCCATACTATTTTCTTTGATATTAACCTCTTTGGCAAGAGCTTCCATTTTAGATGTGGATGCTTCTTTAGTTGGTTCAATGGGAGATTCTCTATTATTAGGCACAAGCTTATCTGCACTTTCCTTCAAGGTGTTGCAAGTTGTATTTAGATCTGCGTGGATAGTAACCTCTACTCCTTCATAAGGAAACTTCAAACATTAATGGTATGTAGAAGGAATAGCTTGCATTTCATGTATCCATGGCCTCCCTAGAAGAATGTTGTAAGCCAAAGGTAGATCAAGCACTTGACAGATGGTATCTTTGATAACTGGACCTGCTCTGATAGGTAAGACAATGGTGCCTTTAGAAGATCTTTCTTGTTCATCATAGGCTTTTATGGTGATCTTCTTTCGAGGATCAATAGCCAATTTTGAAAATCCCAATTTTTTGATCAAGCTATAAGAACAAATGTTTAGGCTAGTGCCCCCATCTATCAACACATGTTTGACTCTACGGTTCTAGATCAAGACTTCTATATGCAAAGGCTGATTATGTGGGTGACTCAAGGAGTTGTCATCTTCCTCTGAAAAGGAGATATATTGTAGAGATGTAAGATGTCCAACCATAGTCTGGAACTTGTCTAAATCAAGGTCATTAGGAACATTGGAACCGAGCAAAGCTTTATCGAGAATGGCTCTATGAGCTGGAGATATTTGAAGCAACTCAAACATGGAGATTTTTGCATTAGTGTGCTGGAGTTGTTGAACAATGCTATAAGATGTAGGCCTTGTATCCTTTGGATTGGAAGATTTGGAAGCAGCCTTCTGTTTAGAAGTAGATGAAAGATTGAAGGGCACCTTAGGGACATTTGATGAATCTGGGATTTGTCCTTTCAAATGCATTGGAGCCTATGATCGAGTAACTACGTTAGCTGAGGAATGATCTCTATCTCTTCATACAATTGTGATGACATTGCAACTTTCAGGGAGACATGGTTCAACCATATTGATGACAACATTATTTCCAGGGTAGGCATAGTTGACTTTTGCCCCCATATTAGGCTGAGAAGTTGAAACTTCTTGACCATGTTTTGGAAATGGTTCTGTGGATGCTATATGATCGTTATTGCTCTTGGGATTGTTAATTGTGATGTCTCCACTATCGATCAGATCTTGAATGGTATGCTTCAAGTGGTAGCAACTACTAGTTTTGTGACCTTTACTTTGATGGAAATCACATAATTCATTTTCTCTCCACCATTTTAGTTTGGGGTTCTGATCATTTGGTCAGATTGGTGGTAAAGAGATGATGTTATCAACCAGTAGAGTTTTCATAGCTGATTCTAAAGACTCTCCTAGAGGAGTAAATTTTTTATGTTTATCCCATCTTTTGTATTCTAGCTTCCTTTGAGATGGTTGAGAAGAATTTTTCTCTGAAGCTTTAATGGCTTGAGTGCCAAGAGTGAGATTGTAGGCAGGTGCCTTTGATGGGGCACAAACAATTTCAACAACACCATCTGTGATGATGCCCTTGTTCTTGTTCCAATTTTTGTTCTTGTCTTTGGAACTAGATCCAGATTTGTACTTGTCTTTTTGAAGTGTGATTTCTCCTTTTTTTACAAGCACTTTTTTTATTTTGATAACATTATCCACCATCTTGTCAAAAGATGTATGATCTTTCATTTGTAAAGGATAATTGATTTCTGGAACAAGGTTATTGATGAAGATTTTTAGTTTTTCTATTTTTGGAATAGGTCTGGCATATAGAGAGAACTTCTTCCTCTATCTCTTGAGAAATGTTAGGAATGGTTCCCCTAGATATTGCTTGAGATTACAGATATCAATCATGGTGACTGGATGTTGAATATTGTAGGAGTATTGCTGGTAGAACAATTTGATCAACTCCTCAAAATTTTTGATAGTAGAATGCAGTCTAGAGAACCAGTGGATGGCTACTCCCCCTAGAGATCGAGGGAAGAGACACATTAGATAGGTCGGTTCATGCATGAAATCCATTGATTGCATACAAAATTCTCTAATATAATCTTGAGGATCAAAGTGTCCATTATACTTGTCATACTTTGGCATCTCCACTCATTTTGAAAATGGTGGCATATACAAGTTTTTGTCAAAAGGAAAAGGGCATAGAGCTTCCATGGAGAACTCTTTGGGTTCCTTTTCTTTCTCAAGGCTATTAAATTTGACTTGTAAAGCATGTATCTATTTCATCATAGCTATGAGTGGAGTTTCTTCCTCATGCGTAATGATATCTTCAACATTAAAGTTGGGAGGAAGTTTAGCTCCTTGATGAGCTAGTTGTAAAAAGTATGCTTCTCTATTTTCTTTCAAGAAATGCCTCATCATCTTGTTAAATTCATCGTCATTTTGATAGCGAGCAATTTCTTCAGGTGTGGGTTCCTGATCTGCACCATGTCAAGATTGAGCTCTCTGAGAGCCAAAGTTTGTCCCAGCTTGAGACATGGTAGGAGAGTGTGGACTCCCTAGATTAGATTGATGGGGGGTATGTTGAGTACCTCCATAAGTTGATGGAGGAGGTATGTAACCAGATTTCAATCGATAGTTTCCAAGACCGTCATCCTCGTAAAGACTAGAATTGATGAGTTGCTCAAGAGTTGGAGTTTGGAGAATGGTGATAGATTTCTTGTGAGAGGAAGCTCTAGTCTCCACCATTAACCTCAAGTGAAACAAAAGAATAAGATCCAGATAACCAAAGAATGAATTGAATCAAGATGATCAGATGACGCAACCTTGTCAAGGTTTGATTGATTTGAAGATTTGATTAGACATGGATGAAGGATATTGTGCCCTGGATGTATGGGTAGGTTCCCAAAAGATAGCAGACAAGATATCACAACACTTAGTCATTTTGATGATTGATTGAAGATTGATAGTTATGACAAGGTTTTGACATAGGATGATAAGGACTCAAATTGATTAAACAGAAGGCTGAATCAGATTCAAAAGGCCACTTTAGAAAAATGATTGGATTCTTAATAGCTACTGCTCTGTTCCTGACACAGTGATTTGATCGACAGATTTTGAAATAGGCTGAAAAGGCTAAATATTTGGCAATTCTGACAATTTTTTGACAACTTTCAAAAAATTTCCCAAACGACACTCTGCAAACTCGTATGATAGTGGGTATGCTATGAAATGAAAGTTGCAAAAATTATACGACAGTTGGGTAGCAATGAAATGATAGTTGAAAATCTCATACGACAGTTGCAAGATTTTGACTTTGAGAATTTGCTAGCATGGAAACTCGTACGACACTGGGTACTCAATCATACGATAGATGGGTTGTAATGAAATGACACTTGGAAAAACTCGTATGACTTTTGACTTCCTGAAATGATTTTTGACTCCAAAAAGGATTTTACGTCAATTTTTGCAAAATTTTGAGTTTGCAGATTCGGATTGTTTGCAAATTTCAATGTCTAGATTTGAGGATTGTAATAGATTTGTTCATTTTCAGTAACTAGATAGATAAACAAGCACACAAAATAGCAAGCAAGTGATTTCAAGCATGTCTGAAAACAATGAACAAGGGTAAAAGCAACCTTGCACATGAACAATCAAGTGACTTATTCATTCTAATCCTCAGAAGTGTTAATTGTGTATGTTCCAAAATGTTTTGCAATGACACACATATACCCTAGAAAATGAAACTTTGGCCTCGCTAGGGTTTTTAGTAATGGTTTGACTCTGCAACTTTTATGATCCAAAGGGGTGAACTCCAATCCCAGCGCACCAGGGTTTTGGCACAGTCCGAGAACTTAATCTTCAGGAGCTGCTAGGGAGATCTGACAACCCAACAATGAACCATACCTGTGGAGATTTCTTCCACAAGGACATTTATATAGCGACTGTCACTACCACGGTGAAAATGGCTATTATCGCTTGAGGTTCCATCAACACAATTTTCCCTATGAAGGGAGTGTTTGCTACGGTTAACCCTCTCTCAAGGTGACTCACAATATTATACCACAAGGGGACTTGGCTCCAGATCCAAGGTTTTTGACACCTTTTCACTTTTAACCCAAACAAAGCAAGTAGATTAATCCGACACGCTAAGACAAAGTTTTGCTTCACCAAGGTCTATGATGTCAACTCCACGTGATCTATCAACCTCTCCGGGGAGAGAATGTATCAATCAATAAGAGAAGGTGCACTAACCAATTTTGATTCACCAAAGCTCGTGATGTCAACCCCACGTGATCTATCAACCTCTCCTCGGAGAGAATGTATCGATCAATAAGAGAAGACACACTAACCGAGTTGAATGTGAAACACACTAAGTATCCTCCCTACCTACAAGGATTCTGTCATCAAGAAGGATTTTGCTGGGAATCCAATCTCTCAAGAATCATGAATAGTGTTCATAGGGCCTAATTACTATGTGAGCACAGATGTATGTTTCCAAAAGCAAATCTACCAAAAGTACCCAAAAAGCAGAAAGAGGAACACTTAACGCTTAAAGCGAATATGAGATGAGTCCACAAGGTGGAACACTTAACACCTCACACAAGCTGAAAATGAGTCCCCAACTTAGAAAACAAGTGAGTTCCTAAAAGCACAAATGGGTTGCTTGGTGGAACACTTAACGCTTCTTTCTTGTAGACCCCTCCCCTTTAATGTGGCACTGATATTGCAACCACGGGGTGAAAATGAGGGGCCGGTAGATTTAGCGAGTCCAATAACCCAAAATAGCAATCAAGATCAATCACAAGTAATCTAAGACTACTAATAAATACTTAAGGTGTCACAACCTAGTATCCATTATGCAAGTGTGTAAAACAAAAGCATGAAAAGAATCACCCAAGCTAGACACACAAGAGATTTATTTTAAGCCCAAATCAAAATATAATCAGCACAAGTGGAATACCTAAGATCCTCACAACGTGCTTAGTAGATTTTTACCTAATTTTAACAAACTTTACACTTTTTCCAATCAAAACCAGCAAGAGTTAATAAAAAATAGAGAATTCCAACTATTAAGATTAGCTATTAGTCAAAATCCAAAAATCAAATCTGACAAACTGCCTGCAAAAATGAAATGACAATTGAAATCTGATGCCTAAACTCATACGACAGTGGTTCTATTACCAGATGACAGTAAGAAACTTGTACGATAGTGGGTATGCTCCTAGACGATAGTTTGGAAACTCATACGACACTAGGTGTCTAATGAAATGATAATCCAGCTTCCAAATGATAGTGGGTGCCTGATGAAATGATACTTGGTCAACTATCATATGACAACAGGCTCAAACTCATACGACTTTTGTCAGAAACTCGTACGAAGATTGTACGGACAAAAAATAAAAATCATATTTTTGCACAGAAACCAAGGAGAAAAAGATAGAAATTGAACTGGAAACCTATTTTAGGGCCCCACGGTGGGCGCTAGAAATGTGTGTGTGAAAATTGTACCTGATCTGTAGACACAACACTTCAGTAAAACATTAGAGGTTAGCAAAAATCAAAATCGTGCAAAATTGAAATCTAATTTAGCCAAGTGATTTACTACCTTCTAATAGGTGCGAGATTGATGTTCGTAGATTGCTATTGAGATTGGTGACCTAGACGACACCTAAATGAAGGATTTGAATGCAATTGATCTAGATATGAATTGAATGCAATTAAGCTATTTTTTTTGGATTTTCTATGCAATAATATGAAAAATGATATGAAATCTATGATATGTAAAAAATGATATGCTATGAATTGATCTAACAATAATATGAAAACAAAAGTGATCTCACAACAATGTTGATTCACAATAAGCTTTGATCCTTCCAATTGCAATTCTCCAGCATAATTGTGCAAAAATATGAGATCCTTTGGATTTTAGAGATGATTTGTGAAGAGCTAAGCCTTGTTTTTATAGAAATCCAGGGCTTTGGAGGTGCATGGAAGAAAGCCATAAATCACTCAGATTAACTCAGCTTGATTTTTGAGTTATCTGATAATAAAGATAATTTAATTCACAAAAACATGCAAATCATGCAAAAATAGCTTTTTAACTCAAATTAGAGTTTAGATTAGCTTTTTGAACTCCAAAAGGATGTTGAGTTCTAAAAAGTCAACACTTTGCATTGATTTTCTAATTTGGAGTTTAACTGTTCTTTGATTGTGCACAATAATTATGAATTACTTAAATAAATAAAGTGATTTATGCTCAACTTAACTAATTTTTGAAAATAAATAATTGATTTATGGGTTAATCAATTATTTAATCAAACTTTTATTAAAAACTATATTATTAAATAATGACAACTTGCTTTAATTAATTAAATAAAAATTTAATCAATTATTCATAGGATATTGGATTTATTGTCAAAATTAAATAATACAATTAATAATAGATAAAATTAAATTTAATTACACAATTAAGTGGCAAGATATTAAATCTAATTAATTAAATATGAAAATATTCAATTAATCAAACTTAGGATAAATGTGATTTATCGCCAAATAATCATTAAATTAAAGATAATTAAGATAATTAGGAATATTGCTAGGAATATTCCCCGATGCAGAATTTAAGATAATCAATTATGATTCGATGATGATTATATGTGCCTTAGATTAGGACTTCGATGTTGATTTCATTCGATTTGTAGATGTAGGAGGTTAATGAACTTATAGCCCATTTTTGGGATATTACACTAGTCAACTCTTACCTTGAAAGAATTTGCGCAAAGGGTGGCTATTGAAAATATTTTTTCACACGGAGCGGCTTGAAAAGACTTTTTGCATAGGGAAACTTTAGGGAGATCATTGTTATGGAAACCGTCATCTTCATTGTTATGCAATATATAGTGAGGGTGTGCTGAAATGCAAGTGGAGTATATTTTTCCACTGCAAGATAGAGATATTTTGAAATGCTCTGAAACTTTCAAAGCCAATGCATCTAATAGATGTCTAATTATATTTCACAATCATCTTTAGTATTCAATTCATGTGCTTGAATTGGGATCTCAAAGGGGGTCATTGGAATCCATCAAAGCATTAAGGGATACACACCAAAGTGGATTTGACAAAAGGGCATTTGAAATTCTCAAGAAAATACTATTGACAAATGCAAATCTAGATATAAGTGCCAGTGTTTGAAGAGGGTTCCTTTTGTCATTTTTATTGTTGGAAATGTTTGAAAAATGTTTTACGCATAGCTAGGGCACATGAACTTTCAGATAGAATACCTTAAATGAATGTAGCCTCGTGTTATGCAATGATTTTAGAATATACACAAAATGAATTTGATGAAAATTATTTAGAAAATTTGAAGCAAATGTTATTTGTAGATGTAAATCAATATTCAACACCTTTTCCAGTATTCTTCCCCGTATGTGCACATACCAAAAATGTAGAGTACAAAATAAGTTTGTCTTCATGTGGATACATATGATTTCCATAATCAACTTATTGGATGTATAATTTGAGCTCCACCAGGCATGCCAAGATGTATATGGTTGAAATTTTCAAATAGATAAAGCAAACAAACACAAATCAAAGCACTGCACTATCTAATTTCAATCATACCTTCATTTGAGTGGAATGGAGGCACCCTCCTCCATTGATTTTCTCATTTGATGGTTGTATGTGGATATTGCTCTTCAAAAACAACTAATTGATCCCCAAATGATTTCTAAGACTATGAGAATGTTAAGATATAATCTAAGTGATGAACTAGATTTAGAACCAATGGATTTAGATGCAAAAAAAATTGTTAAGAATGTCATGATTTCTAAGCTATGAAAATGAAAAGATTACTAAGATTGAAGTGAGAATACTAAAAGATCTAGAATTATTTCAACACAATAACAATGCAAATTGGCAATGGATGAAATACATAAGGAGAGACTCCTATTTATCAATTTTTGAGGGAAATGGACAGTTAGGATTCAAAGTTGGAATGAAGGGATATGATGCATTTGGATTGATGGGGTAAAGGCCAAGTGGAATCCATGAAAGCAAGGTAGTTGGCCATGAAAGATGATGTGTTTCTCACACATGTTTGAGAAACCTTAGACAAATAGGCAATAAATGCCAAGTGAGAGACAAGTGTAAGAATTGAAAGGCTCAAGGTGTCTCACACATGTGTGAGAGTCGCCCAAGGAGATATGGGAGAAAAATGTGTAAGAAGGTAAGTAACTATTTATGGAAGATTGGTGGTTAAATTTGGGGGATGTGCTCACACACGTGTGAGATAATTTAAAAATGGAAGGAAATGAAAATTGTTGTAGGATTCACAAAATTAGCTTTAATTAATCTATGATTAAATAATGGATGGGTTTAGATGTATCATGATGGGTTTCTAGGCTAGGGTTTACGTTAGGATTAGATTTAATTAATTAAGAAATAATTAAATCACAAGATTATGAAAACGGGAAATATTCAAATAATAATAAAAATTATTTGGATATAGGCTAGGGGGAATATTGCAATTAATTAATTAAAATTAATTACACCATTGGGCTAGAAAGGGACACAATATAATTAACTTATTCAAATTAATCACATTATAAGGATAAAGGGAAAATATAATATAATTAATTAAAAAATATATATTATTAGGCTTAGATAATTAATTAAATAAAAATTCAATTAATTACAAGGTTGCATTAGTATGAATTTAATAAATTCATGAGGGTCAATTTTTGATGTCTACAACCCCTTAAACCTTCAATGTCCTTATGCTTGATTGACTCTTGCCTTGAAGAATGGATCAATGAATGTGGATGTATAAAGGATCTTTGTGCTTGATTGAGGTCTCCTCTAGTTGGTATTTATGAGGGAGAGATGCTTACTATAATGGAAAAGATTGCCTTCAAAGGATGCCTTGGATGCTCGAAATCATGCTTGAGAATGCTTGAATGACAACTTGGATCTTGATAATAGCTCTTGAAATATGGATTATAAATGTCAAAATGAGGAGAGGTAGGTTTCTTATATAATTCCCACAATATTTCAAAGCTCAAAACTCAAAGGAAGTTGACGGAATTTAAGATTTATCGCTTAACTAATGAGACGGGGTCCCGATTTGAATTTTGGGGAAAAATTAGGGAAATAGGTCACATAGGCTGCCCTATTCTCATCCCCCCAAAATGCATATAAATTTGGTCTAGGGTTGGGAATACATAGAAGATGTCAGAATAGTAAGTGGTACAAAGCTAGATCAAGCATTACAAACATGAAAACTCGAGAACACTAAAATGGGGCCTAATTGAGCATCTGATCATAGGTGCTTACAATTTAGGATGGTACACAAATGCATTCCTTATTTTGTATCTTATTTTCTTATATCAAATCATCTTGAATATAATATATGAGGACTTTTTGAGAAGAAGATGCATGGTTTTATGGATTTTCCTTAATCTTTGTATTGTTGGTCTTGAGTTATGGATCTATTTTTAGGACTTATTTGGAGATGTGCAAGAAATGTTTTTTGGCTTTGGGCATATTCCTTTGCTGTGGGAATGGTTGGTTTGTATTTGTAGACACATAATTTTTTCCTCAATATTAATCAAATTTCTCCTATTTATTAAGTAGGTATTATTGTGTATTTAATTAATTCATTACTATTGTTTTATCCTATATTTAATTTATTAAATCATTTCATTAATCTACATCAATCCACTAAGTTCATTCTCATTTAATATAAATCTCTAACCAATCAAAAGTTATCCTATTTATCTCCTTCCAACCTTGCCAATTCACTCAGTTATCAAATGTGGGATAAAAGGGCCTCCAACTACCTCCTAACTATTAGATATATAAGACACTAAGAGGGGGGGGGATGAATCAATGTAAACAAGAAATGAACCAATTCAAACAATAATTTGATTATGATTTTAAATGACTTCCATTCAATCACACATGCAAGTATAAATATGCAATAGAAGTAAAACAATTTAAGCATCCAAAAAGAATAACACATAACACCACTATTTTTATCATGGAAACCCTTGTAAGAGGGTGAAAACTATGGTGGGGATGAAACCCAAAAATATCTTCACTACAGATAAAAGGGTTGCCCTATTAGTATCTTACAATACCCTGTCAAGGGTTCACGCAGTTAGAAGTGACTAGTACCTTGTTAGAAGTACTATAGGATCTGTTAGGATCTACCTCACAAGAGGATTTAGAAACCCAGTTAAGAATTCATCATGTTAAAGGATTTATACAAAAGAACCTGTTAAAGTCCACCCAGTTAAGGGATTTAACATGCTAACCTATAAAAGTTAGTCTTGAGCAATAAACTCAAATAACTAATTTGGGAATGGCACTGCTTGGCTGATAGATCCACTGTAATCTCTGATCTCTGGTACAATGTGCTACCTCTATCTCTAATCACAACACCCAAAATTATGATCACAACCCTAAATCATGTGATTTAGTCTACCTTAATACTCATATTTTAAAGTCTACTAAGACTTAAGAATGTTTTACAAGCTGGTCCACTAAATTGACCAAACTTATGGAAAATTGTGTCAAACATACCTAACATGTCGGCCCAAAAATCAAATGCCTTGATCATTTGATCAATAGGAACCGATCGATAGCATAAATGGTTCACACTATTCACATCACTAAACTACTAACTCACCCAAATCATTGAGTTATTGGTTGCAGTTGTAACATTGTAGTTATTTGACCTTGGTAATCCATTAGGAAAAATTGCACCTTCCAAAATGTTGTCCATATTGATCGCCATGAAAAAAAATCTATGTTATTGCCTTCTTTCTCACCGGTTAGAACACTTAGTATAATCTTCCTTACCTATCCATCCATTTGATCGGTATCTACAACCTATTCAAAAAATATGATAGAATGATATAGTTTCCATCAATGAAAAACTCATAAACATCATTACTCTATATCTCATCCCAAAATTCCATCATAATGCCAACAATCTCTCCCTTTGGAATTGATGGCAAGACTTAGGGAAAATAATCAAACTGCTCCTCTTTTGATCTAACTCTATTTCCACTAAACCAATCACTCCCCCTTTGACAACAATGGCAAAGGTACATGAAAGAATGTAAAAAATAAAATCACCATACCAATCATAGCCTTTCAAAAACATCTTTGAATTTGACTTTGGCTGACTCCAAAGAATTCTCCCATGAATTCTACAAATGCTCCATTGCATGAATCTGCTCATGTAGAATAGAGGCTAACTCCTCCATAGATTCAAGTACACTCATGTATGGTAACCCAAGAGTTACCTTAGATTCTCTGACCTTTTTTTGCATAACATATACTATAAGTATCAAATAGGTCTAAAACTCCAACAATGTAGTTAGCCTTTTGTCTTTCTCTGCTTGAATAGTCTTCAAATTGTGACTAATCATTTTCACCTATGATCCATAAGTGGTTGTTGATTGTGTAATATGATCGAAAATAGTAATCAATGACTTAAGCTCCTATGGAGCTTCATTCCTTTTCTACTCTAAATCTTTAGTAAACAAAGAAAAATTAGAAACTTTGGCAAGTAAATTACCAACTTCCTTCAAAGTTTCCTTCACCTGGTTCACATGAATTGAAAGTATCCCTTTATTTAATGCAATAGACTCCATTAACTTATCAGTCCCCCTCTTTTCATAATTCATCTATGCTCTATACTCAATAGCTTCCTCCAAACTTGTAACTTACTGAGTGATAGCATTGATCAAAGTATCTTTTTTCTCAATCTGTGTAGCATTAGGATCATAGTCAACTTTAGATACAAGATTTGCAAGAATTTCTCTAGCTAACAAAATTACTTGTTCTTTTTTCTTCCCATCTCTAAGCTTATCCCTTTTATCTTTCAACTTCATTATTTTAGACATTCTCATAAGTTCACTGGGACTCATCTTGGCAACATCAATAGGTCCTTGAATGACCTCAACATCCTCATCTCCAACCTCTTCTACAATTTATTCCTCAAGAATAGATATTGATCTTCTTTCCTTCTTCTAACTTGAACTTGCACCTAGATCCAATTTCCTCTTTACTGAATGTGTTGCAACAACATCTTCACGAGTCTCATCTTTCTTAGCATGTACATTAGTTGTAACCTCTTTAGAAAATTCATCCTTCTTCTTCTCAAATGTAGTAGTTATAACATGTACCTCAACCTCTTTTATCTGATCCTTATGTGCACATTCTTCTCTTTTCACATCTTCAAATTTAACAATAGGAACTTGTTGAGGAGTATTAGAGGGTATATCACTGGAAATTTCTTCAATCACTTGTTCAGCAATAACATGCTCATATATTGTTAACTCTTCATTGATAGGATCATGTGCTTGTTTTTCCTCTTCAATATCATCCACCAGTTCATCTTCTTTCTCCAATTCCTTCTTCATGATGTCAAGAGCCTCATCATAAACTTCATGAGATTCACCAATCAGTATTCTACATACTTTGCTCCTTGTTTTGAATTTTTTCCATAGGGATGCTATTGTACTCTTCACAACTTCAACTGGTAATTCAGGTTCTGGTTCCACCAAAGCTTGTTCCAATATATCTTTATCATCTTTCAGAGCATACCTCCACCTAGCATCAATCTTCTTGAATAATGTATCATGTATCATTTTATGTAGCTCACTAGGCCCTCCATAAAATTTGTGCATGATGTATATAACAACTTCTTCAATATTTTATTTGTCCTCATCATTAAATTTATCATACCAACCACTTACCTTAGTGATACTTCCATGTTCTGTGACTTATTCAACTATGATGTATGCACTATTAGATCTCCTAGTCACTAGTTTGATTGATTTCTCAGTTTTCATGCCTACAACCTTTGATTTTTTACCATTGACCCTTAATTCTGATTTCTCCTTGTCATATTTAGTTTTATCTTCTTCTTCTTCTTCAATTGTATCTTTCTTCTTACCCTTTCTTTTTTTCTCTTTGTAACCATGAGTTACACTTGTCTTTCTCTTGAAATTTTTCTACTCATTTTTAGATGTCTTCTCCTTTTCCTTAACCACTTTTTATTTAGTCTGAATGGTTGATTTCCTCCTTGATTGTGCTCTAGTAACAAGGGAAGGAGTTTACTTTATCACTTTGGAACTTCTAGTTTCTCTTCTTATAGCCTTACCAGTTGTAGAAGATATAATCTCTACCTCTACTTCTTCTCTGGCAGTACCAGAAGTATCAAATTCTTCACTTACAAACTTCTTCCTTATCTTATCCATCATTTATTTGGTAATGCCACTATTCTTGGCTAGGTCATCAACTATTTTCCTCACTCTTCTCTCTATTACTAGTTCCATTAGCTATGAGTGTATTTTCAGATAGGTTTCTTCATAAGTACCAAACCTGGGAGTACTTTCATCAATCGGTTTGGATAGTAACTCATCAGCATGGAGTGATATGTGATGAACTACAACTGATTTAGAACAGGAATGAAGAATCTATAATTTAAGATTACTAAGGAGTTGATGATTAGATATGCAAGATGATTAAATCAATATTATGTTGTCATTGATGTCAACTAGCTTGACGATAATCTTGTAAGTTACTATACCGACACATCTGAAGAAAGGAGAAAGAGATGAAGAACATAAATATCTACATGAGGAAGATGTATATGTTAGATGAGGATAAGGAATATACTGAGTAGCTTGTTGATGAGTCTATGACTTGATGAAATTGTATTTATTATGTTGCATTCATCTATGATGAAGAATAGAGCTGAAAGACATAAAGCAGTGTTGTCGGTAAATAAAGCATTTCAGTATACACTGATGAAGTGTAGTGTATACTAAGCATAGTGTTAACCGAGCTTGTGTTCAATGACGTATTTCTTTGTTAACCAAGCAAAATAGAAAGGAATTAAATGATCAGTTTAGCCGATAAAGTGATGAGCTATAAAGTGTATGAAATTGAGGTAACAGATAATGTTTGTTATGAAGATCAATGACTAACATAAATCAAAAGGGATCTAATGGAGTAGATTGAAACATGTTATTGACACATCAACCAAGGAAGCTTGAAGCGGCAAAATCTATGAATATCATTAAGCGGAAAAATCTAATGGAGGAAAAGAAAATGATTTACTCATCTATATAAGAGACATTGGTTTCATTATGAAATATATGTCAGAGGAAGAAGATACTGCAAAATTATCGCGTGGAGAATTTTTCATGCATTCTGATCATACTAGTTAATAAGAACCGAGCTATAGAATAGTTACCGAGCTACAAAGAGTTATTACTGACGAATAGTAAGTTGATACAATATTGAATCTGAAGTGGAATATTGATCAAAAATATTTGAATGAGCTGAACATTGACCTGTAAACTGCAATTGAAGTTGTTTCAAGGTAGATCATCTACTGTTACATATTTAACCATTGTACACAGTCAAATCTCTTAACCGAGTGGACTATGAAAGTCTTTTGATGTTTCATTCATAGAGTGAACATTGTTATCATGTCAACCCTAGAGTGACTGCTGGTTGGATGATAACTTCTGGTCTAAAATCCTCTAACAAGGTCACACCTAATAGTGTGTTTGTAACCTTTAACAAGGTTGTGTCTTCACCGACCTCACTTCAGAAGAGTGAACAATTTTGGGTTGCCGGTCCTAGGTGGTTTTTCCCTTCATAGGGTTTCCACATTAAATCTCTTATGTTATGTGTTGATTGTGATATTTTTTTGTTATCATACTTTGCATATTACATGTTAGATTTGATCGGTATCTATTATAAATTTTAGACTATCAATCGGTAAAAACACAGATAGTGAAAGTATTTTATGTTTACTGAGTAGCAGAAGTTAAAAAATTTTTTTTGGATTATACATTTTGAATTGGGCCACTGGATAACTGATTCACCCCCCTCTCAGTTATTCTAACAATTGGTATCAGAGCTGTGGTTGCTTAGAAAAAAGTTTTAAGGACTCCAGCAAAAAGATCTCAAGATGTATAAGAGGGAAGTGCCGAAGCTGAACAAAGATAACTTCATAGTATGGCAAAGTCAGATGAAGTTGCACATATCTAGAATTGGGAGTTCTGCACTAGAACTGATGGAGAATGGCTACATTGAACCAACACTAGGTCCCCTGACTCTTGATCAACTGAAGGATAGGCATGAACACAATATTACTATGATGGAACTTGCTACTACCTGTACCGATGCCAAATTTGATGACATCAAGGAGTGTGATATACCTAAGAAGATGTGGGACAAGCTGACTCTAATATATAGTGGAGATGTGAATGTTAAGAGAGCCAGAGCTGAAAGCCTAAGAGGTAGATTTTATGATATGAAGATGAAAGAAGGTGAGAACATTGTGCAATATACAAATCGACTGAAAGAGGTAGTACATGCTATTAGAGCATCTAGCAGAGTTATTGATGATGAAACAGTGATAAGCAAGATTCTCATAACTTTGCTGCTAGTTTATGCGATTAGGATCTTTGCAATTCATGAAACAAGAGCTACATCGAACCTCACTATTGACACTCTGATCGGTAAGCTTACAACCTTTGAATTGAATAACTTTGACAATAGTGTTGTACCTTCTGTTGAATCCACTTTCATGTCCTCTTTGAAGATTGGTAAGTCTATTAGTAGGAATGATAAGAATAATGATAGTGATAGTAATATCGATGATGAACTTGATGAGCTTGAAGCTCTTATGGCTAGAAGATTTCCCAAAGGTAAGGGAAGATATAGAGGCAAGTTACCTTTAGCTTGTTTTAACTGTAAAGAAGTTGGCCACATTGCTACTAGATGTTCGAATAAGAAAGATGATGATAGATCCAAAGACCGATCAGAAGGAAGCTATGGGAGAAGAGTCAACAGAGGCTACCAACACAACAACATAGACAACCAAGATAGCTATGACAAAGGGAAAAAGCAATGTTACATAGCCTAAGAATTTGAATCTGAATCTAACACTGATGATGATGTAGAAGTAGTATTTGTTGCTATGAAAGATGATTCAGAGGAAGAAGAGAAACATGAAGAAACAACATCGATCTCTAAAGTAAGCAGAAATGATACATGGATCATAGACAGTGGCTATACACATCATATGACTGGTGATATAGAGAAATTTGATCTAATTGATGAATATGATGGTGGATCTATTAGAATGGGAAATGATGCACCTTGTATGGTGAGAGGTAAAGGTTCACTGAAGATTAATGATAGAATAAAATGTGAGAATGCATATTGGGTAGATGGACTGAACTATAATTTGTTAAGTGTGGCATAGCTAAATAACTTAGGCAACTGACTTGCTTTTGAGAGCAGAAAGGTAAGAATCTATGATGATGGAGGAAGACTTGTTGGAACCGGTACACAATCTAGAGGTAATCTATTTTATCTTGATATTGATCAGTCTTCTTGTTTATTAATGAAAGATGAAGATGCATGGTTGTGGCATAAGAGGTTATGTCATGTAAATTTTGATAACATGGTCAAGATTAGTAAGAAGAAAAGAGTTAGACGATTGCCTAACTTGTCAAAACTGGATCATGCTATGTGCCATGAATGTCAGAAAGGTAAGATGACTAAGTCCAATTTTAAAAGCAAAGACTACTCAACAAAGAAGATACTTGAATTGGTTCATACCGACCTATGTGGTCTTATGAGAACTCAGATTTATTATGGTGATAGATACTTTATTCTTTTTGTTGATGACTACACTAGACTGATGACTGTTATGTTCCTGAAAGAGAAATATGAAGCTTTTAAGATATTTAAATGGTATAAGGTGAAGGTAGAAAAAGAGATTGGAAAATAAATTAAATGCTTAAGATCTGATAGAGGAGGTGAATTTATCTTTGATGAATTTACTAATTTCTATAATGAGAATGGTATTAAGAGATAGGTCTCTGCACTGAGGACACCTCAGCAGAATGAGATTGCTGAAAGAAGGAACATGTCAATCATTGATTGTACTAGAACACTGATGATACAAAAGAATGTTGCTCAGACATATTGGAGGGAAGCTATCAGCACAACTGTATATGTGCTTAACCGAGTACAATTGAAGAAGGACACCAACCAGACACCTTATGAGCTATGGTTTGGACACAAACCTACTGTAAGTTATTTCAAAATTTTTGGAAGAAAATGTTTTATTCTAAAAGATGAGAGAAATGGGAAATTTGATTCTAAAGGTGATGAAGGAATATTCTTAGGATATTCTACTAAGAGTAAAGCATACAAATGTCTGAATAAGGTCACAAATAAGATAATTGAAAGTACTAATGTTCATGTTGATGAGTTTGATGACAAGTACATAGAGGAAAGAAAGGAACCAGAAGACTATGGTAGATTCACTTATATTGAACTTCCTGACTATCTACCGAAGTCGCAACCTGTGTTAACTGGTCAGCAGGAAAATAACCCTGAGGAATAGGAAAGGGAAACCGATGAACAAGATGGTGCTACTAAGCAAGCACATGAACCTGAACAAGATGAACAAGAAATAAGAGACCAAGTACTAGATAGTTTTTTCAGAAGACATCATCCCAAGACACAAATTATTGGAAATAGACAAGCTGGAATGCAAACAAGAAGCAAAGCAAGACAAGGTACATGTCTAGTATGTGAATTTGAACCAAAGAATGTGAAAGTTACATTATAAAATGAAGAATGGGTTAATGCAATGAAGGAGGAAATAGAGAAAATAGGGAAAAACAAAACTTGGTCCTTAGTACCCCGACCTAAAGATAAGAATGTTATTGGTACTAAATGGATATTCAGAAACAAACTGAATGAAAATGGTGAAGTGACAAGAAATAAAGCGAGATTGGTATGCAAGGGATATGCACAGGAAGAAGGCATTGACTATGGTGAGACATTTGCACTTGTTGCTAGATTGAAAGGAGTTAGAATGCTACTTGCATATGTTGCACACAAGAAATTTAAGGTTTATCAAATGGATGTGAAATCAACATTTCTGAATGGTATACTTGAAGAAGAGGTCTACATAGAACAACCTGAAGGATTTGTTGATCCAGACAATAGAGACATGGTATGTAGATTACACAAAGCTTTATATGGTTTGAAGCAAGCACCGAGAGCATGGTATGAAAGGCTACATACTTACCTATTAAATATTGGATTTGTAAGAACTAGTGAGAACAACAATCTATACATGAAAGGTGATACTGATGACACTATTATTATTGCTGAAATTTTTGTTGATGATATTATTTTTGGAGGTCAAGATCATGTATGTAAATATTTTGCTGATGACATGAGGAATGAGTTTGAAATGTCTATGTTCGGAGAGATTAAATTCTTTCTAGGATTACAAGTGATTCAACAGATGTGATGGGATATTCATCACACAGTCCAAGTACATAAAGGAAGTCTTGAAGACATTTGGCATGGAAGATGCTAAACCTATGGGAACATTGATGGCTATTGGAAGTAAATTGACAAAGGAAGATGAGACTACAGAGGTAAACTAGACACTTTACCGATCCATGATTGGTAAATTAATGTATGTAGTTCACAGTAGACCAGATATAGCACATGTTGTGGGAATTGTTGCTAGATATTCTGCTAATCCTAGAGAATCAAACATGATTGCTACTAAAAGGATCTTAAGATATTTGAAAAAGATAGAGGATTATGGATTATGGTATCCTAAGAAAGGAAAGTTTGAGCTGAAGGTTTATATTGATGCTGATTGGGTTGGAAATGTGGATGATAGAAAAAGTACCACTGGAGGAGCATTTTTCTTTGGTGAAAGACTTGTAACCTAGACAAGTAAAAAGCAGGCTTGTATTTCTCAGTCTACAACTGAAGAAGAGTATGTTGTTGCTGCTACTAATTGCTCAAACATTGATATATCAAACAAGTGTTGGAAGCAATGAATGAGGTAATCACTAACTCGGTGATCATATACTGTGACAACACAAGTGCTATTAATATTTCAAAGAATCCTATGATGCACTCTAAGACAAAGCATATATCAATTAAGTATCACTACTTAAGAGAACAAGTGCAAGAGAAGCAAGTAAAGTTAGAATTTGTTACATCTAAAGAACAATTTACAGACATCTTTACAAAACCTCTACCGAAGGACACATTTGAATATTTGAGGACTAGACTTGGGGTCCATCCCCTTTCTATTGGTCACTAATGTGATCTAGATGTTGCATCAGCCTAATCTTATCAGAAGATCATTCATATTGATGTAGCATAGTTCACACTTTGGATTTTGTTCAAGGTTGTGATTAAGTTTGAAGAACTAAAACAGATTGGGATATCAATATACTAAGATATAGAGGAAGTTGTACACACTAAATTGTGCACTTCTCTAAGTCATTACTTCCAAGAGAATCCATAAATGAGAAACCTTGAGAAAGCAACCTAGAGCTCCCTAGGCATGGAGTCACAAGGATGTTGATGGTGCTCTCAGCTAGAGCTATTGAAGCATGCAACCTTGCTAGTAAACCACACAATGGCATATTCAAAGAGATAAGGGAAATAATGCCAATATCCTCAAGAATCAAGATGAGAATGCAATGCAAGCTATGAAAGGAAAATGAAAGCTAAGCTATGGAAATGAAAGATGGAAGTATTACAAACCCTTTCTAATTAAGCTATGCGAGGTAAGCTAAAGCATAAAATAAACTAAGCTAGATGCCATGAAAGCTATGATGAAATAATGAAACTAGAATGCAAGAAATGATCTCCAAATCTCCAAAGTCTCCAAGAAATCCTCCAGCATAAGATTAGCATAAAAAGTTAGGATCCAAGAATGAGAAAAGAGCTCTCCTTTTAAAGGATTTGAAAAGGAATGGACCATGGAGATTAAGAGGCAAAATATTTAATCAAGGGTGGAGCTTGAAAGAGGAGCAATCCATGTGCACAAATATCCTCCAATGAGAAAATAAGAGTTGACTTTTGTGTCCATATGAGACAAAAAGATTTTTTCTTCTTTTTATAAAATAGGAATAATGCTTTATTTGTGCAACTTAGGATAAGAGGAAAAGTGGGGGCTTTTTATTTAATAAAAGGTGAGGAAATTCCTTTTAATTAAATAAAGACTTAGGATAAAATGGTTAGCCCATGGAATAATCGAATAAATGATAAAATCAGGATTTGATCAAGGAAATTGATATAATTGAAAAATGTTGATTTTTGAAAATATTGATTCAGGGATTTGATAAATTACTGAATGGGGGTCCAAAGTCTAGGTGACCATTTTAGGGTGCATACATTTTCCCCTCTTTGACTAATGTGAGATTGATTTAGGATCACATGCAGTCAAAGAATGGAATTGAAATGTGAGATCATTTTGGGATCACAAAATAATCTAGACATGTGTTCGATGGATGGGAACATATTAGGACAACAATAAGCATAAGATGACAAAGATAAGCTGAAAGACAAGACCAACACCTATATAGCTAGGTGATAATCAAGTTTCAAATAAGAGATAAGAATCTCAAGGTTCAATTGATAAGCTGAATCAAAGATTGAAGCTGATATGTGTTAATAATGACTAGGTTCTTCATGTCTTCCTTCCATCTTGGGCCCTTATGTCCCTTCACTTTCCCCTCCTAACTCTCCTAATTCATCATCCATCTTGAGTCCTTACGTCCCTCCATCTCCTATCTTTCCTCAAGATCAACATAGATGCATACCCTTGAATCTTTTTCATCCAGTCACCCATCTAAACTAGTCATATCCTCCTTCTTCTTCCACCAGTCCCAAGTCTTTTGGAAGTAATTTGAATGTTCAATACAAGAAAAAGAAGCAATACAAGAATCCATCAAAAAAATAAGATCACCATGTCTCCTCTAAATGACATGGAGGCATAACGTCAAAAGAGGTATCTAAGAAGAAAACTAAAAGATAAGTATGGGTTCCAAAATCCATCATTGAAGATATTCTCTCTAAATCATAAAAAAGAAATGAAAAGCCTACGGCTATATGGATTCCAAAGTCTCTCTTGAAAGATTATGATGTTGAGAAACAAGTGAAGTTGACATTCAAGCTTCCAAAGGCTTCCACTTCATCTTCTTCCAAAAATATTATTCCATTCCATGCGCCTAAACCACAACCTCTACTATCCATTCACCATATTCCTTCATTCATGTCTCCTCCATCCTCTCACAACCTTTCAAGGTGTGTGTTGATTTTGATCTTGCCTTCCTTTCCATCTACCCTTTCACAATCCTTACATTCATTATCCTTCTACCTTCTATCCTTTTTCCTCATTTTCCTATTCCTCCTATCTTCCTTTCCCTATCAACATCTTTGAGCATATCATTTTGAATCTTTGGCATATCATGGTTTATCCTTTCAAGGAGCATTATCTAACAAGCTTGCCTTCTTCCAAAAAAAAAATTAAAAAAATAGAAAAAATTCAAAATGAAAACAAAAAAAATGAAAAAATTAAAAATGTGTCTTGGTGAAAACCTGGAAACAGGCGCCTTGGTAGCAAAAGTAAAGAGAAATAAATTCATCCTATGGTGAAAACCACTCCTTTATGGCACCTTGGATAAGTACCATGATAAAAACCTGGCAATTAGGCATCATGCATAGTTTTTCTACATATTTCATCCATTCCGTCTTCTCTCTTTGATCTTGACAATGTTGACCTATACATGAACATTTGGCTATATTGTGTGCTGTCTATGATGATTTCTTTCATGAGTGTTCTCTCCCTAATAGTTTTCAATGATGTTGAGCTAGAAGACTGGGGGCATGAGGACATTTTTTATTGCTTTTTCTGCTTGTGGGTATATTTTGTTGGTCCTAACTATCATTAGCATTTATGCTTGTTCCACTTGACATTGGGATCTACAAGGTATTATCCTTGACTATTTTTGCAAGTGCATACTTATAGTCATCTTGACTTTCCTTGTGTCTTGATACGAGTATAATCTTGCTATACTAAACTGAGGTAATCTCACTGCACTAGTCATCTTGACCTATATATCTTTGATGCTTAGGTGGGATTCCCACATCTCTATCTGATATAGATCATATTCAAATTCACATAGTCATACTAGTGTGCATTGTATGATCTTGCGACACTACCAATAACTCTCGATGATGAATATTAGAGTCTAAAAGCTTTGCGACCTTGCAAGTAAACCAATTTTCATAGTAGTTTGCATTTTTAGGTTCATGATAGATTAGTTTTGCATCTTGCATATGGAGAGAGCTCTCCTTTCATCTTTCATGGACTTGTCGGTCAACTGCGCTCACCTTTCAATTTTTCTCAATCATGTCTTTCGCTCCTTGTCTTTCATATCACATCCTTTCCTTTTCTTTTCAGGATTAAAATTGAAATCCGAGTTCATCTTGATAGTCAAAATCGCATTTCAAACTTTCACCCTCTTCTGCGCAGTTGGTTGACCATTTGAAGCCTGATCCTTTGATCTTTGTTGGGGCATCTTTATTTCTTCACCCCCATCTCTTTCAACCTCCTAGTCTTTCATTCATTTTCATTCGCTTAATCTCTCTGAGGTTTGACTTCATCCTTTATCTATATCTTTCTCAGTCAAACCTAGTCAAACTGGGGCATCTCTTCACTTCTTGATGATTATCCTATCATCCTTCATCTTCAATTATGATTTCTGGTGACTTGGTCAAGTTTATCAATTTACTATTTCTCCTCTACCTGATTTTGATTTTGATTCTAAGGGGGCAGTACCTATCACCTTCAATCTTTGATTCAGCTTATCAATTGAACCTTGAGATTCTTATCTCTTATTTGAGACTTGATTATCACCTAACTATATAGGTGTTGGTTTTGTATTTCAGCTTATGCTTATGCTTGTCTTGATATGTTCTCATCTGTCGAACATATGTTTGGATTATTTTGTGATCCCAAATCGATCTCACATTAGTTAAAGAGGGGAAAATGTATGCACCCTAAAATGGTCGCCTAGACTTTGGGCCCCCATTCAACAATTTATCAAATCCCTGAATCAATATTTTCAAAAATCAACATTTTTCAATTATATCGATTTCCTTGATCAAATCCTAGTTTTATCATTTATTCGATTATTCCATGGGCTAACCATTTTATCCTAAGTCTTTATTTAATTAAAAAAAATTTCCTCACCTTTTATTAAATAAAAAGCCCCCACTTTTCCTCTTATCCTAAGTTGCACAAATAAAACATTATTCTTATTTTATAAAAAGAAGAAAAACACTTTTTGCCTCATATGGACACAAAAGTTAATTCTTATTTTCTTATTGGAGGATATTTGTTCACATGGATTGCTCCTCTTTCAAGCTCCACCCTTGATTTAATCTTTTGCCTCTTAATCTCCATGGTCCATTCCTTTTCAAATCTTTTAAAAGGAGAGCTCTTTTCTCATTCTTAGATCCTAACTTTTTATGCTAATCTTATGCTGCAGGATTTCTTGGAGACTTTGGAGCTTTGGAGATCATTTCTTGCCTTCTAGTTTCATTATTCCATCATAGCTTTCATGGCATCTAGCTTAGTTTATTTTATGCTTTAGCTTACCTCACATAGCTTAATTATCAAGGGTTTGTAATACTTTCATCTTTCATTTCCATATCTTAGCTTGCATTTTCCTTTCATAGCTTGCATTGCATTCTCATCTTGATTCTTGAGGATATTGACATTCTTTCCCTTGTCTCTTTGAATCTCCCATTGTGTAGTTTACTAGCAAGGTTGCATGTTTCAATAGCTCTAGCTGAGAGCACCATCAACATCCTTGTGACTCCATGCCTAGGGAGCTCTATGTCGCTTTCTCAAGATTTCTCATTCATGGATTCTCTTGGAAGTAATGACTTAGAGAAGTGCACAATTTAGTGTAATGTACACACTAAATTGTGCACTTCTCTAAGTCATTACTTCCAAGAGAATCCATGAATGGGAAACCTTGAGAAATTGACCTAGAGATCCCTAGGCATGGAGTCACAAGGATGTTGATGGTGCTCTCAGCTAGAGCTATTGAAGCATGCAACCTTGCTAGTAAACCACACAATGGGAGATTCAAAGAGACAAGGGAAATAATGCCAATATCCTCAAGAATCAAGATGAGAATGCAATGCAAGCTATGAAAGGAAAATGAAAGCTAAGCTATGGAAATGAAAGATGGAAGTATTACAAACCCTTTCTAATTAAGCTATGTGAGGTAAGCTAAAGAAAAAAAGAAACTAAGCTAGATTCCATGAAAGCTATGATGCAATAATGAAACTAGAATGCAAGAAATGATCTCCAAAGCTCCAAAGTCTCTAAGAAATCTTGCAGCATAAGATTAGCATAAGAAGTTGGGATCCAAGAATGAGAAAAGAGCTCTCCTTTTAAAGGATTTGAAAAGGAATGGACCATGGAGATTAAGAGGCAAAAGATTTAATCAAAGGTGGAGCTTGAAAGAGGAGCAATCCATGTGCACAAATATCCTCCAATGAGAAAATAAGAGTTGACTTTTGTGTCCATATGAGACAAAAAAACTTTTTCTTCTTTTTATAAAATAGAAATAATGCTTTATTTATGCAACTTAGGATAAGAAGAAAAGTGGGGGCTTTTTATTTAATAAAAGGGGAGGAAATTCTTTTTAATTAAATAAAGACTTAGGATAAAATGGTTAGCCCATGGAATAATTGAATAAATGATAAAATCAGGATTTGATCAAGGAAATTGATATAATTGAAAAATGTTAATTTTTGAAAATATTGATTCAGGGATTTGATAAATTGCTGAATGGGGGCCCAAAGTCTAGGCGACCATTTTAGGGTGCATACAGAAGTAATGGACACCAGAGAGTTACTTAGCTACTACAAGAGATGATTATTTATTTGTTTCTTTGGAATTGTTGTCAAAGGGAGAGATAAATAATATGAAAAGGAAAAGGAGAGATATGCAACGATGAGAACTATCTAAGGGAGAGTTAATTTGAAAGGAACCTGAGAACTGAAAAGGTTATATTTACAGAATGACAAAGCTATATTTTATAATGTTGTTTTAGTAATGTAGTGATTAAACATATTAAGCTAGGGAGAGCTTACACAACATTTGATCACAAAGTTGTAGAATACATGTTTGGTATGCGTATGGTACATTTCATATTACTTGAGTTGCCATCAATGCCAAAGGGAAAGATTGATGAACTACAACTGATTTAGAACTAGAATGAAGAATCTGTAATTTAAGATTACTGAGGAGTTGATGATTAGATATGAAAGATGATTAAATTAGTATTATGTTGTCATTAATGTCAACTAGCTTGACAATACTTATCTTGTAAGTTACTATACTGACACATCTAAAGAAAGGAGAAAGAGATGAAGAACAAAAATATCTACATGAGGAAGATGTATATGTCAGATGAGGATAAGGAATACATTAAGTAACTTGTTGATGAGTCTATGACTTGATGAAATTGACTTTATTATGTTGCATTCATCTATGATGAAGAATAGAGCTGAAAGACACAAAGCAGTGTTGTCAGTAAATAAAGCATTTTAGTATACACCAACGAAGTGTAGTGTATACCAAGCATAGTGTTAACTAAACTTGTGTTCAATGACACATTTCTTTGTTAACCGAGAAAAATAGAAAGGAATTAAATGATCAGTTTAGCCGATAAAGAGATGAGCTATAAAGTGTATGAAATCGAGGTAACAGATAATGTTTGTTATGAAGATTGATGGCTAACATAAATCAAAAGGGATCTAATGGAGTAGATTGAAACATGTTACTGACACATTAGCCAAGGAAGCTTGAAGTGGCAAAATCTATGAATATGATTAAGTGACAAAATTTGATGGAGGAAAAGAAAATGATTTACTCATCTATATAAGAGACATTGGTTTCATTATGAAATATATACCAGAAGAAGAAGATACTGTAGAATTATCACATGGAGAAGTTTTCATGCATTCTGATCATACTGGTTAATAATAACCGAGCTTCAGAATAGTTACCGAGCTACAAAGAATTATTACCGATGGATAGTAAGTTGATACAGTATTGAATCTGAAGTAGAATATTGATCAGAAAGATTTGAATGAGCTAAACATTGATCTGTAAACTACAAGTGAAGTTGTTTCAAGGTAGATCATCTACTGTTACATATTTAACCATTGTACACAATCAAATCTCTTAACTGTGTGGACTATGAAAGTTTTTTGATGTTTCATTCATAGAGTGAACATTGTTATCCTGTCAACCCCAGAGTGACTACTGGTTGGACGATAACTTTTGGTCTAAAATCCTCTAACAAGGTCACACCTAATAGTGTGTTTGTAACCTTTAACAGGGTTAGGTCTTCACTGACCTCACTTCAGAAGAGTGAACAATTTTGGGTTGCCGGTCCCAGGTGGTTTTTCCCTTCATAGGGTTTCCACATTAAATCTCTTGTGTTATGTGTTGATTGTGATATTTGTTTGTTATCATAATTTGCATATTACATGTTAGATTTGATCGGTATCTATTATAAAGTTTAGACTGACAATCGGTAAAAACACAGATAGTGAAAGTATTTTATGTTTACCGAGTAACAGAAGTTGAAGAATTTGTTTTGGATTATACATTTTGAATTGGGACACTGGATAACTGATTCACCCCCCTCTCAATTATTCTAACAATATGATACCACCATCTCCTTCATATCCCATTGGTAGAGCCCAAGAATTTCTTTGCATTTTTCATTTATCGGTATCCACAATAAAGAATATATCTTCTTTGTATTTTTCTATAATACCAATTGGGAACCTTTTCCTCTCATGTATTCATTTTTGAAAATCTTTGAAATAACCCCACATGACACTAGTAAACTTATTTCAGAACATCCTTATACATTCCCTAATCTACGCTACTACCAGTTTGTCGGTTGAGCATTGAATATTACCGATACTAGGGAAATGACTTTGCAAATAGAAAAATATACATACCAAGACTGAGCCATATTTGAAAACTTGTTTATTATCCTTCTTGATTCTCTCCATGTTAACAAAGAAATAACTTCTCATGAACTCACGTAGGTCATACTGTGCATTATCCTTCACCATCTGGTATGTATCATGAATTTCTCCATCAGACACAATATTCAACCAGCTCGATTGATATACCTTGTAACCAATTACCATAGATGAAAAATTGACCTCGATATCATATCATTGATTGTCATGGCCCATTGATCTTGTCTTGACTTCGTTAGATGGGTAACTTAATCTACAATGATTGTCCTAAAAAAAGGTAAGCTATCAGTTGCACATAAACTAGTTACTGCATGAATGATCTTCTTAGTTATCTTGTATGGCCTATCCAACTAGATAAACTGATTGTTCACTCAACTCAAGACATATCTGATCTATTCAACTTCAAGATTGTCATGTAGGTCAACAATATAGGTGAAACCTTTATCTTCCAGATGCTCGTGTTCTCCCTTTAATCCAAAGTCATTAAATAGTTCGATATATGCATTAAAGATAGCATTGGAACCAAGATCTTCAACCTTATAATGGATAAATGATCTGATGTCTTCGGTCAATAGAACACCATGGGGTATCAAAGATAAAGAACCTGCAGGATCATTATCCATCGCATTCATAGAATTCAACTTGAAAAATGGCCTCAGTTCCTTAGTAATTTCAACCAATATAGGAGTGTCCATAATGCCAACAATAATTTTCTTCTCAAAATAAAGTAAAGAACCACAACATAGATAAATCTTATTTTTCTCACTGGTTAGGGTTCTTTAATCACTGCTTCAATCTTAGCACAAGATTACAACTAACAATCCTAATCATTTCAAATTGCCTCATAATCGCTCAAAATTTGTCATCACAACTCATAGAATACAATCTGACAATTGACCTTTGCTTTTGTCCTTTTATAACTTTACACTCAATACAATGGTCAAATAGTACCATTAACTGCTTACAATTGATTAGAACATCAAACAGTCACAATTCCATAAAAATCATTATGCGATCACATAAAATCATATGAAATCCAAGATTCTTCATCAAATTTATCCAAAATGCCAATAGGCATCTAAATATGCTAATAAAACTTACCTCACACACAACTTAGGGGATCACTTATAGATCTTACTTGATTTTCTCCCCTTTAGCCAATAGAATTGACTTAACCTGATGATCAATTCTCCACATTACCTAATGTTGTGGAGCTCTCTGTCAATTCAAAAGAATTGAGTAAAACTTTCTTAGCCCATGTTTGTTTCATTTGATTTATGATTCCTTCAACATTTGTAATCTTCTTGCCTTTATCATTATCAGTTTTAATCACCAATTTAACTTCACTATCTTTCTTCTTAGCTTTGCAAGATCTAGAAAGATGTCCAATCTTGTTGCAATAGTAACACGCCATACCAATTTGTCTCCATGGTCCAACATTTCCTCTAGTAGTTCTCATTTTGCAACTAACTATTGTATATCCATAATTGTGATAGATAGAACATGTAACATCCAATAGGTTGCCTTGCTGATTAGGTCTCAAATGGTTAGGGATATATAACCTCTAATTGTCGATTCTAGTCCTACACTCATTAGCCTTATGTCCATACTTGTTGTAATGATAATAATTACCATGAAAAACATTAGGTCTAGCATTGAAACCTTTGGATCTACCATAAAAATTTCTTGATCTAGCAACATGTGCATTATGTTTATTAGGTCCAATAGGTCTAAACTTACATACATTAGCAGTATGACCTTCCTTGTGAAAATTTAAACATATCAGTTTGTAATTACTCTTACCAGCTTTTGTTGATCACCTTAGGTGCTAACTTATCTTCTTTTGTATCGACCTTCTTAGTACCAGATGACTCACCGACTTCAAAATTTGAAAAACCTAAACCTTGTTTCTCCTTTGGTTTGAGTGTTTCTCATCAAGTTTAGTAGAACCCTTATTGAACTTATTCAACAGATCTATGATTGCTTTTAGTTCTTTCATCTTTTTGTTCTCATCCCTCAATTTCTCATTTTCTCTTAGGACATTGGTATTTTCTAGATTTGTATCATGTAGTTATTCATTCAAAATAGAAACTTCTTGTTCAGATCTGAATAGTTCTTCCATTTTTTCTTTGAGAGAATCATCTGCAACCTTCTTGGCTTCATCAACCATTCTATTTGCTTTTATCTCCTAACCCATTCTAATTCTAAAGTTCTCCAACTCTCTTTGCATGTTTTTCATTTCTTGGTTTAGCTTGTCCATCTCCTTATGTATATCCTTGTTGCTCTTAAGTAACTGCTCATTCTCTTGAGACAAGGCTTCTAGGGATGCTTCAGATTCATTAGATCCACTTTGTTTAGATAGGTGTTAAATTACGACTTGACTATCATTTAGCTATTGAACCAGTTCTTGTCTTTTAGTCCTAGATTTCTTCAACTAATCTTTGAGTTTCTCAATCATGTCTTCAACCTCTACAAGTTTTCTTCTATAGGATTTCATGTCTTCCTCAAGGATCTCTCCCAAGATGTTAGAATTCTTATAAGAAACTATGCTCTGATACCAATTGTTAGATATGGAAGACACTGAGAGGGGGGAGGGGGTGAATAAGTGTAAACAAGAAATGAACCAATTCAACCAATAATCTGATTATGCTTTTAAGCAACTTCCATACAATCACACATGCAAGTATAAATATGCAATATAAGTAAAACAATTTAAGTATCCACAAACTATAACACATAACACCATTGTTTTTATCATGGGAACCCTCATAAGAGGGTGGAAACCATGGTGGGGATGACACCCACAAATATCTTCATTGCAAATAAAAGAATTTCTCTATTAGGAGCTTACAATACCTATCAAGGGTTCACTCGGTTAGAAGTGACTAGTACCTTGTTAGAAGTACCAAAAGATCTGTTAGGATCTACCTCAGAAGAGGATTTAAAACTCTAGTTAAGAAGTCACCATGTTAAAGGATTTATACAAAAGAACTTGTTAAAGTCCACCTAGTTAAGGGATTTAACATGCTAACCTATTAAAGTTAGCCTTGAGAAATAAACTCAAATAGATGATCTACGAATGGAACTACTTGCCTGATAGATCCCTTGCAATCTCTAATCTTGGGTGCAATGTACTGCATCTTTCTTTGATCGCAACACTCAAACTTATGATCACAACTCTAAATCATGTGATTTAGTCCACCTTTATACTCATGTTCTTAAGTCATCTAAGACTTAAATTTTTTTTACAAGTTGGTCCACCAAATTGACCAAACTTATGGAAAACCGCATCAAACATACCTAACATGTCAACCCAAAATATATTAATCAAAACATATTGACATGTCGGCCCAAAAATCAACCACCTTGATCATCTAATCAACAAGAACCAATCAGTAGCACAATCGGTTCACACTATTCACATCACCAAAATACTAACTCACCCAAATCATTGAGTTATCTGACCTTGGTAATCCACTAGGAACAATCACACCTTCCAAAATGTCGTCCATCTCAATTGCCATGCAAAACAATCTATGTTATTGCCTTGCTACTCACTGGTCATAACACTTAGCATAATCTTCTTTTTCCTATCCATCCAATCGATCAATATCTGGAACCTATTGAACAAATCTGATAGAATGATACAATTTGCATTAATGAAAAACTCATAAACATCATTACTCTGCATCTCATCCCAAAATTTCATCATAATGCCAACACTAACTACCTTTCCTTTATCCCACATACTTCCCTCAACTTTCTTTTCCATTTGAGGATAGCTATAAAAACGATCTCCCCTCTCACATTTCCTAGTTTTTTTCATCATAATATCTCTAACATCATAAATTTCTTATTTATTCTTTGGTAATAATTGAGAGATTATTTTGTGATTATTATAATCATAATAGATTCATCATTTTGATTTTCCATTTCTTCATAGCCTCGTGTAATAGTGCTTCTTTTGTTCATTTGGTGAAAGACTCCATTGTAGGATGTTGGAACAAATCTGAATTTATAATTTAGAAATCCATTTTTGCATCTATGTTGGGATGCCCTGTGGGACAACCCTTTTACCTTCTTAATTAATTTGATTTTTACTGCTTGTCATATTCATTTACTGATTGGTTGTCCATGTGATTTCACATCTCTATGGTATTTGACCTAAGCTATGTCATAAGTTGCATTTTTCATTTACTTGGGTTTAAGATTTGTTGGTCTACGTTTCCATCTTTATAGTTTATGTTTTATTAATTAGAGATGGTCTAATAAAGTAAAAGGCATGGTTTTCTTTTCTTTTTATAAGGTGTGCGTTGTTTTTTTTTTCAAAGTTAGATTTTGGTTTCAATTTCGTTAGTCTATGTTTTAATAGTTAGATTTGATTTTTTTATTAATTAGTTAGTTTCGTTTAGTTAGATTTGGTTTCTTTTATTAATTAGTTGGTTTCTTTTAGTTAGCTTTGGTTTTTTAATTAATAAGTTAGTTTCTTTTGATTAGATTTGGTTTTTTTATTAATTAGTTATATTTTTTAATTTGTTTTTTTATTAATAGTTGGCTTTTTATTAGATTTAGTTTTTTTTGGTTAATTAATTAGATTTTTTTAAAAAAATTTAGTTTCTAGTGTTTTACAATTAATTAGATTTTTTAATTAGTTTTTAGATTTTTGTTAACTAGTTTTAAATTTTTTGTTAATTAGATTACTTTTTGTTAATTAGATCTGTCTATTAATTGTGTACTTTTTATGTCAAGTAGGGTTCGATTTTTATTTTTTATTTTTTTCTGTGTGAGATTTATTTTTTCTTGTATTTCTTATGCAAGTTGTTAATTGTAGGACATTTGTTGAAGGCTTGAAAATAAAATCATTGATGATTTGTGGACGTAGGTTGCTTGACTTTTAATGAAAAAACTCACACTTAATCTTTAAACGGTTAATGAACTATGCATGTTTAGATTACATCACACTTCATTTGGTGCACTAAAAATAACCCAAGTGTATGATGTGTCTAGTGCATTTGCACACTTTTTCTTAGTGTATCCCAAGATAGAACAAATGTATCATCTCCCCTCACCTTCACGGCTCTTGAGTGCAAGAGAAATTTGTTCTATCTTTTAGAGTGGTCTGCCTTAGTGGGACAAGGGGTACTCACCCCAAGGGAGGAACCTCAAGCAGTGCTTTCAATTCAGTCTGCTATATAAATGAAGGATAAGGCCAATGCAAATTCTAAACGTTATTAGTGATTATTGTGTAGTGCCAGTTCAAAAGGGGTTGTACCTTGCATATATTGGACCCCTAGTAGTATTGGTTAGAGATTTAAGTGGCTTGTTGGATGCTCGTAATGTGCTAGTCCCTTGAATTTTGACTAGAAACCAATTTTTGTAGTAGCCAACTCAAAGTAGATAGAAAATTCCTTGAGATCTTCGGGTCTTTGAAATTTTAAAGTTTGGTGTGCTTGAGAAGTGAGTGTTGGAGATGGGAGCTAGTGTCACCAAAATTCTAAGCTATCTGCTCTGAATAAGTTCAACTCAGATTTATCTATAGTGGGAATCCAACAAATATTGTCTCAGCCAGCCTAGGATTTGTACTTGAATGTGCTTTTATAAAAAAACATTATGTTTGGCATGTTTTATTTATGTATACAAAACAAACATCTTCAAACAATCAACATCACACTTGAAACATTGAAACCTTGTCAAAACAAACAACATTGTCACCAAACACTTGTCCAACATATTTGGTCACTATTGCTACACTTCTAAAATAGAACATTTGAAACATAAGTAATCTTAGTCTTCTTGGCATCATTCTTCAATTCTGATATTTTAGGTTCCTCCCTTTTCCCTTCATTTCAGTTGGTTGCATACACTTTCATATTAATCCAATTTTGTCTTGTTCTATTTGATTTCATCCTATTCTATCTTGTTTCATCCAAAACCTTCCAAAATCAAATCCAAACCTTTTCCAAAATCTAATTCATCCAAACCTTTCCAAAACCATACCTAATTCATTTAAGTTGATCCTAACTTCCTCCTAGAATTTGCATTTTACCCCAATCATTAGTATCATACATTACCATATCACTTTTCTTGGGTCAAAGATCATAATTATCATACATGCCCATCGCCTCTTTGGCTCAAAAAATCCAAGATCTCAAGAGAGAAATTTATGAAGTCCAACAAGAGAAACCAATGCGTTATCATGAGAATTTTTTTTTGATATTAAGGATGCAAAACTTCAAAAGATTCTTGAAAAACTATATGAAGTGGAATAACAAATATTGTAAGATCAAAACATAAACTCCAAAAAAGATCCCATGTATTTTTCCCCAAGATGAAAAGATACTTCTTCTATGAACACATGCCAAATTTAATATCCTAGGGATAGAAAAATCACACCTTTTTGGAAATCCCTTGTGTTAGCTTTAAAGGAACTTAATGAGCACAATATTACTATATTTCCTAAAGAAACAATACATGGATATCCACGGTTGAGTAACTATTGTGCATATTATAGACACAGTAAACATAAGACTTCAAATTGCATGGAATTAAAACATAAGATCCAAGTTCTCGTTGATGATGGTATAACCAAAGTTGAAGATCCTAATAGCACACCCAAAGAAGAAGACACTACTTTAAAGCATGATCAAAACCATGAACCCATGTGTAGAAATGACTCACAAGTTTCCTCCATATCTCCCACTATTCCTTCATCTCCTAAAGCTTCCCAACAATACTACACATTATCTCCAAAAAATAAAATTAATGATGAAAATTTTCACGTTGACCCTAAATTATTACCTACTATATAAATCCAAGTGAATCCCAATCTTGATGAAAATACCTCCCATGCTTCTAAAGTACTAGATCCTATCCATCATGCACTTCAATTCCACTCATTCCCACTCTAGAAATTACTATTCAAATTGTTTCCTCATCATGCTCAAACATGGAATCCCTCCATGAATTCCCCATGAATATCTAGAATCTTATCTTTTCCTTAGAAGTGGCTCCATCTCAAGAAAATAATCTAAATAATAAAGAAAAAATTCCTAACATAGATCAAGATCAAGATACCAAAATACTCCAACTTCATCCAAATTTTTACCAAGATCCTATGTCTGAAGAACATCATGATGATCCCCTCATACCTTTCACCTCTTTTAAGATGATTCCCTTCCATCTCACAAGAAAAACTTATTTCCAACTTCCATTCCTAATTAACTTTTAAGAAAGATCATGACATCCCTTACATCATATCCAATGAACCTATTGAAAATCCAATCCAAAGCACCTTTTCAATTTAATTTGATGATCAAAGCATCTGGGATCATCTCCTTGTCATAATCCTTTGTGTTCACCTCAGAATATATCATTCCTCCTAGTATTAGTATTTGATGGTATCGAGAGGGGGGTGAATCAGTACAAACAGGTAACCAACTAATTCAACCATAGGTCTGAATAACTTTACCAAAAATTTTTAAATAACAAAACATATAATTGACATGATCAAATAAAAGTAAATAACATCAAACATCCACACATGCATCACACATAACACAATGATTCTTCTCATGAAAACCCTCAGTTAGAGGGAGAAAACCACGGTGGGGACGACACCCACAAGACCTTCATCACAGTAAAAAGGTTTTCCCTATTAGGAGCTACAAATACCCTTTCTGAGGGTTCACCCTATTAGGAGTGACTAGTACACTGTTAGGAGTACAATGAGATATGTTAAGATCTACATCACTAGAGGATTTAAGACTCTTTCTATGAGTCCACCCAGTTAAGGGATTTAGCTTACTACAACTATTAGGGAACAACAAATAGTGATCTAGATGTAGCACTGATTTCTTGTCAAATCTAATCTATTCTCTTCTCTCTATAACTCCTCTCTGATCTACCTATACTCAAAACCCTAGCAGTCATGAATTTTACTTCTCAACCATCAACAACAACTTTATCATCCTTTTCAATAAGAGTAGTACCAATTATATACACAACTTACACTGACATAAAATATACCAAAAATAAAAATCAAATACTTTCTCACTTAGGTACCACACACAAATGAAAATATTGATGTAAAACATGTTTTACCATGATGATGTCAGCCCAAAATAAGATCTGCAAGTTATATCTCCAAGGTAGTCAAATACATTTTGAATTCTCCAATGTATCACCCCAAATCCACCTCATTTCTTGATAATCCTTATCGTCTAAGACACGTCACCATAACAATTATATTCACTGTAATATCCATGCCAGTCACTGATCTAAGATCTACCACTGGTAGCTCAAGAACTTAGACTCATAATCTTGTAACCTCTTCTGGCATTGAAATGCTTGCACATCGATTGTCCAAATGAGTTGTGGTCACAACCTTAAAGTGTTATTAGTATATCCATGCTAGCATCATATTTTTAGAAAAATTAAGTAATTCCTTAGGGTACAATTTAGTGATATCAATGGGGTCTGAATATATTCTTCTTCTTCTTCCTTTTCTTCTTCATTCATAGGTTTGAATTTATTCTTTTCACTTTTTTCTCCTAAACTCAACCTCCTTTGCACTTAGATTATATCCTCTACCTCTTTAAGACTTTCTTCTTTCTAATTTGTCACTAGTTCTTCAGACTGTACATGTACCTTTGGTGTAACCTCTTCCATAGGAATATATTCAATCAATACTTTATCTCCACCGGTTTGACAAACATCTTGTGGTTCAATGTCATGCATTTTCTTAGGGATATCAGTTATGAATTCACCTATTATCTCTTCAGAAGTAAATGTGTCATAAAATTTCTCAATATCTGGCTCATCAATATTTTTTTGTTCACTGGTACCTTCTAGTTCCTTATTTTCTTATTTTTCTTCCTTCTGTGATTACATATTTTTCCTCCATATCTCCTCAATTTCAGCATGAACACTTTGTGTGTCACCTACTGTATCATCTTAAAATGGAAGCACTTCCATGATAAGAGCATTTATCCCTCTGAGTAAGTGGTCTAGGGTCATGTTAAGTGCCTTGATCAGGTCTTTGCATGTATCTGGCTTTTCCCTCTATTCTGCTTCTTTTTGCACCCATTTTTCACTTCATATCTGCATTTCCTAGCATTCTGGGTCAAGATCCTGAGGTTTTTGACCATAAGGTCAAATTTGACTTTATGGGGTCAAAGTTGACCTTTATCCTGACTTGGTTAGGATCGACCTCGATCCTGACCTGGTCAGATACAACCTCATCCTTGACCCCCTGTCCAAATTTCAAGTTTCCTTGATTTCTGGGTATCGGGTTTTGGGGATATTTGTTTTCCTGCCTCCGGGTCGGCCATTTCGAGTTTCAGAATGGTAAATCCTTAAATAACATTTAATCTAGGTATATTTTCTAAAGTTTAGGACCTAATTGGGATTTAATTCTCCAAGATGGCCCCTCTAGAGGATTGTGCCCTAGTTCACTATAAAAGGAGGCCTTCCTCTCTCATTTTCTCCATCCATTATCAACATCTAATCTTCAAGCAATTTCATGAGCGAGCTCTCAAGTGCAAGCAAGTGAATTAAAGCAAGCCTTCAAGCATTCAAGTGTTCAAGCATTCATCCATCAAGGAGATCCATTGTTAGCCATTGAAGGATTCAATCTCTTTGGAGCCCCCTTGAAGATCCATCCTTCTACATTCATCCAAGCCTCCTCATATTCAAAGATCAATTCAAGATTGGTGTTGAAGATCAAATTCCATTGATTTGAGACATCCTACATTCATTCTACATCAATTGAAGCATTCCTTCTTGTGGATTTGAGGATTCGAATCCTTTACAAGGACTTCAACATAAGCGAGGTGGATTGTTTCAATTGCTTTGTTTATGCACACTACATTTCAATTCAATTTCAAGGTTAATTCCTAAATTAGGGTTTGACCAAGGCAAACCTCCCATACAAACAAAAACCCCATTTTTCTTATAGGTACAGATGTAGAATTTTGGATATGAGATCAGATTTGGATACCCTTTTCGGTGAACTTCCAAGATCTACGAATAAAGTCAGAATCAACCTTCAAATAAAGAATGTAGCCTTTGACCTTTTATGAGGATCAAAGACTACCTACTGTCAGAAAGACAAAAGATTTTTGGGTTTTCTTCATCTCGACATTTCCAGTCTGAAACGGGTTGCATAATTGCTTGAAAGTACACACATACATCAGAAATTGGCATTTTCCATATTTGCCCTAATTTGAGGTTAGTACTTGTATTTCAATTATTTTAGATTTTAAGCATAATTCTCCATAGGGAAATATATGGTTTTTCTCTCTCTTTCATATCCTCCATAGATTGATTCAATTGTGCATTAGCCTTTTGGTTGATCAAATTGGATCTCTCCATTGGGAATTTGGATTTAGGAGTGGATCTCATATTTCCCCCATACACATACATCATATACATTTGAATAGGTGTGATTCCATTTTACCCCTATTCACCTACAAGTATTCTTGCAGCTCTGATTCTGATCTTGAAATCTTGTCAGTAAGCCACAACATTATCTTTGCATTCTCAACCTTCAACTCAGAAGTTACTTGCATAAGTGCTCTCTCCATGATCTCTCTATCCAAATTTAAGTGCATCTTTCCATCTTCCATCAATTGATTTAAATAGTTCTTTAGGTATGGCATGGTATAGCTCACTTGGAGTTCTGCAAAATTTGTGTAGGCTCCATATGGTTACCTCTTCTAACTTCTTGTATTCATCACTAAATAATTCATATCTTCTTGTAAGATTACCCATTCTACCACTCTCCATAATGTCCTTGACAATGAAATCAATAGTAGGGGCATTCTTCTTACCACTCTCCTTCAACTTCTTCACTTCCTTGTCTGAATTAGTTTTAGCTTCTTCATCTTCTGATGTCTCTGTCTGCTTACTGACCTCACTAGTCTCACCAAATTTTCCTTTCTTCCTCATATAGGTTTTCTTCACTAATGGTGTCTCCTCTTCCTTTGTAGATGTAATAGGAGTAACTTACGTTGGTTCATCAACATCAATAGCTTCAGTAACTTTTGTTTCTTCAGTTCCATCTAAATCTTAGGAATAGCCTCTTCATAAGTTCCAAACCTAGGTGTAGTAGCATCTGTAGGTTTAGACAAAAGTGTAGTTGTATGGAGTCTCACTAGATCACTATCTACCTCATAAACCATGGTAGGGACCCAAGATGTTCTTGGTTGCACTGCTTGAAAAATGCAGGTGTCATTATCAACAAGAAAACATAGATGTTCTTTATATTCCTCTACAATATTGGTTGGGACTCTTTCTCTTTTATGAATTATAGTTTGAAAATAATTAAAGTAGCCCTACATAACATTATCAAATTTATTTCCTAATTTTTTTATGAACTCACTTATCTTTACTACCACAGGTCTATTTGTAGCCCATTGAACTGCACCTCTACTAGGAAAATGATTTTGTAGATAAAAGAAGATACATACCAAGATAGCTCCATACTTTAATGATTTTTTATTTTTCCTATTTATCTTTTCTATATTTACCATGAATCCTCAACATATTGCATAGATCATATGTCACATCCTTCTTCACCATTCTATAGGTAGCATGAATTGATCCACCGGGCATACTATTCAGATGACTTGATTGGTAAACTCTATATCCAATTACCATAGATAAAAATCTAACCTCTTTGTCTTTTATGTCATTGATTTTCATATCTTAGTAGTCAGGTTTAGATTTGGTTAACAGGGTAACCAAATTAGTAACAATCGTCCTCAATGTAGGTGACTCACCAATAGCACAAAATCCAATTACTCTATGAATGATCTCCTTTGTGATCTTGTGTGGTCTATCCAACCACATAAATTGATCGTGCACTATTAGATAAATGAGAGGGGGGTGAATCAGTTAGTTCTAGTTATCCTACAGTCCCAAATCTCCCAGATATATATTCAAACTTTTCAAAAAAATTATCAACTCAGTAAGCTATCAAAAATAACTTTCTCTTCATCTACCGATTGATAGTCAATTCAATGTTGTGTTTACCGATCTGACTAATTATGCAATGTGTAAAATAAAATAACAATCCAATCACATCAAATACACATAACACATAGATTTTTAACAAGGAAACCTTGTTAGGGGAAAAACCACCTGGGACCGGTAACCCAAAATAATTCACTCTTCTGAAGTGAGCTTGATTAGGAGCCAACCTTATCAAAGGTTATAAAACACACTGTAAGGTGTGACCTAGTTAAAGGATTTATCACTAACAGTTATCCCTTGACCAACATTCACTATGGGGTCAACAAGAAAACCAACAACATTCCTTGAATGTCATATTGAAATACAAAAAAGACTGTTAAGTCCACTCAGTTAAGAGATTTTGCTGTAACAATGGTTAAATTGATACAATAATGATCTGATTCAAAGACAACTAAGATTTGTAGATTTTTAGATCTACGCTAAGCTGAAAATACCTCCTCTGATCAATGTTCACTTCAATCCTTCAGATCCACCAACTTATTCAGCTCGGTGGATAATACCCTGATGCTTTGTAATGCCTACAGTTCAGCTCAATTCTGTCTATAACTAGTTTGATTAGCAGTGCATGAAAACAATCCTTTCACATGAATTCTCCTGCAGTGTCAATAAGCTCTAGACTCAATAATGAATCTCATGTCTCTTTAAATAGACTTCATAAACCATTTTCTTATCATCCATTAGATTTTACCTCTTAACCTCCATCTTTCCTTTTAATGCTTCAAGCTTCCTCGGTAGATGTGTCTATAACACTTTTCATCCTTCTCCATTCAATCAATCTTGAATTTTGTCAGCCATTAGATCATCATAAAAAACTTTATCTTTTACCTTGGAATTAAAAGAAATTGTCCAACTCATCAATTCAGTCGACTGTTATAAACTTTATTTGTTTCTTTCACTCGGTCTTGATACCGGAATGTGTCAGTGAATACCTTCTCAGTTAATATTGTACTTGGTATACACTATACTAGCTTGGTGTATAAAAAAATCTTCAATTACTGACCACATAAACTTGTTCAGTTATAATCTTCAATACATAAAAAAATCATGTAATTCAATCAAGTCAACAATATGATGCTATAGACTCATCAATAAGTTACCCAATGTATACCTTAGCCATATCTTCCATATCCATCTCATCTTCATGTAAATATCTCATTCCTTTACCATTTTTCTTTTTCATATGTTTGTTATAACTATCATGATAAGTATAGTCAAAACTAGTTGACATCAATGACAATACATTAACTAATTTAATTGCCTTACATATCACTTTAGTAGCTCAGTGATCTCTAATCACTGTCTTTTACTTGTCCATTCGTTCCATCAAGATATTCAATCAGTTATAGGTTATCAATCTCTCCCTTTGGCATTGGTGGAAACACAATATGAAATATGCCATAGAATACCAAACATCTGTATTACAACTCTATAGATAAATGTTGTAGCTTAGTAAGCTCTCCCTAGCTTGTACATTTAATATGTTTAATCACTACACAACATTTCATGCAGAATCTCCCTGCGGATTTGATCTTCTTCTCTCCCTTTCTGATTCTTCTCTCCCACTAGAGAAATATTTCATTGATTTATTCTCTCCCTTTGACAACAATGCCAAAAATAATAAATAGCCAAAATATTATCTCTGGTGTTCAGTTCAGCTTAAGTACCTTCATGTACCAATATACAATTTTCTCTGTTCCATCTTTCACAACTTTAGGAAGCCTAACATGTGAACAATATGCATCAAAATCATTTGATATTCTGATAAAGTATAGGTTGATGCAACCTCCTGATCACCTTAGTGACCGATAGACAGGGGATGGACCCCTAGTCTAGTCCTCAAGTACTCAAATGTATCCTTCGGTAAGGGTTTGGTAAATATGTCTGCAAGTTGTTCTTTTGATTTCACAAACTCCAGTTTCACTTTCTTTTCTTGTATTTATTCTCTCAAGTAGTGATACTTTATATATATGTGCTTTTTTTTTGCATGCATCATTGGATTCTTAGAAATGTTTATAGAACTTGTGTTGTCACAATATATTATCACTGGACTAGTGATTTCTTCATTAATCCCTTCCAAAAGTTGTTTTATCCATGCACTGTTTGAACAATTAGCTGCAACAACAACATATTCTGTTTCAGTAGTAGACTAAGAAATACATGCCTATTTCTTGCTTATCCAAGTAACTAATCTTTCTCCCAAAAAGAATGCTCCACTGGTAGTGCTCTTCTGGTCATCAATATTTCTAGCCCAATTTGTGTCAGTGTAAACTTGTAGTTCAAAATTGCCCTCTTTCTTATACCATAAACCATAATTCTTTGTGCTCTTCAAGTATCTCATAATCCTCTTAACAACAGTCATATGTGATTCCTTAGGATTAGTATAAAATCTTGCTACAATTTCAACTGCATGTGCAATATTCGGTCTACTATGCACAACATACATCAGTTTTCCAATCATTGATCTGTATAGTGTTTGATTTACCTCGATTGACTGATCATCCTTTGTTAATTTGCATCTTGTGACCATCGGTGTACCTACTAGTTTTGAATCTTCCATTCCAAAGGTCTTCAACACTTCTTTGATATACTTTTATTGTGTTATGAATATCTCTTCATTTTGTTGTAGAATTTGTAGACCAAGAAAGAATTTAATCTCTCCAAAAATTGAAATTTCAAATTCCTTTCTCATTTCAGTAGAAAATGCTTTGCATAGATTATCATGTCCTCCAAATATGATATCATCAACAAAATTTTTAGCAATAAGAATCTTGTCACCAGTTTCACCTTTCAAGTATAAATTGATGTTATCACTTGTTCTTACAAATCCAATACCGATAAGATATGAATGCAATCTTTCATACCATGCTCTCAGTGCTTATTTCAGTCCACACAGTGCTTTGTGCAACTTACATACCATGTTTTTTTTATTTGGATCAACAAAACCTTCAGGTTATTCAATGTAAACCTCTTCCTCAAGTATCCCATTCTAAAATGCAGATTTGACATCCATTTGATATACTTTGAATCCTTTGTAGGAAACATATGAAAGTAATTCTCCTTCAAGTCTTGCAACTGGTGCAAAGGTCTCACCATAATCAATACCTTCTTCTTGTGCATAACCTTTACATACAAGTCTTGCTTTGTTCCTAGTGACTTCACCATTCTCATTCAACTTATTTCTGAATATCCATTTTGTTCCAATAAAATTTTTATCATTCAGTCTCGATACCAATGTCCATGTTTTTTTCTTTAGTATTTTCTCAATTTCCTCATTCATTGCTTTAATCCATTCATCATTCTCAAGTGCATCTCTAACATTTTTAGGTTCAAATTCACAAACTAAACATGTGGTGTTTCTCAACTTACTTCATGTCATCATTCCAACTTTCTTGTCACCAATAATCCAGTTATGTGGATGGTGTCTTCTCACAAATTTTTCTAACACTTGTTCTGTTCTTTATTCATCAGTTGGTGTAGGATCAATATCTTCCTCGGTAGATACCTCTTGATTCTCAATTTCTATGGGCTGATGCTTGGTGTCTTTATCCTACTGCTCGATAGCTTTAACCTGTCACTTGGGTAGAGGGTCAAGTAACTCAATGAATGTATATCTACTGTAGCCTTCTAGTTCCTTTTTGCTTTCTTCATCATTTTTCTCAGAAAACTCATCAACTCTCACATTTACACTTTCAATCATTTTGTTAGAAACCTTATTCAAATATTTGTAAGATTTACTTTTAGTAGAATATTCTAAGAATATTCATTCATCACCTTTATAATCAAATTTTCCATTCTATCATCTTTCAGAATGTAACATCTACTTCCAAATATTTTGAAATAACTCACATTCGGTGTGTATCCATACCATAACTCATAAGGTATCTTGTTTGAATCTTTCTTTAGTTTTACTCCATTCAATGTGTATACAAAAGTGATAACAACTTCTCTCTAGTACATTTGTGCAACATCTTTCTTAATCATTAGTGTTCTAGAACAATCAACTATGGATCTATTCCTTCTTTCAACAATTCCATGCTACTGTGGTGTTCTCAGTGTAGAAACCTATCTTTTAATTCCATACTCATTAAAAAAGTTAGTGAACTCATTAGAAATAAACTCACCACCTCTATCAGATCTCAAGCATTTTAATTATTTTCCACTTTCCTTTTCCACTTTAGCTTTATACCATTTAAACATCTTGAAGGCTTTAGAGTTCTCTTTCAAAAACATAATTGTCATCATCCTAGAGTATTCATCAACAAATAAAATGAAATATCTGTCACCATAATAACTCTAAGTTCTCATAGGACCACATAAGTTATTGTGAACCAACTCCCAAATAGATTTAGATGAATAGGTCTTTCTCTTGAAACTAGATTTTGATATTTTTCCCATTTGACATTGTTTACACGTGACATGGTCAAGTTTAGATAAGCTCGGTAAGCCTCTAACTTTTCTTTTCTTACTGATCTTAACCATGTTTTCAAAACTCACATGACACAACCTTTTGTGCCACAACCACACATCTTTAGTTCTATCCATTAAACAAGAAGTTTCAACATTGTCAAGATAGAACATATTACCTTTTGATTGTTCACCAGTATCGACCAACTTTCCAGTCTCATCATATATTTTCACCTTTCTATTTTCAAATATAACTTTGTGACTTGATTTATTCAGTTGCGCTACACTCAAAAAAATTATAGTTAAGTCCCTTCACCCAATATGCATTCTCACATCTAATCTTATTGTTCAACAAGATAGATCCTTTTCCTTTTACTAGACAATGTGTATCATTTCCCATTTTAACAGATCCTCCATTATAATGTTCAAGGTATTCAAATTTATCTTCATCACCAGTCATATGATGATTACAACCACTATCAATAATCCATGTATCATTCTTGCTAACTTTAGAAATAAGTGTTGTTTCAACATGCCTTTCTTATTCTTCTAAATCTTCTTTTAAAGCTACGAATACCACCTCAATATCTTCATCGGTGTCAATGTTGGTGTCATCATCATCTTCAACAAGGTAACATGTGTTCTTTCCTTTATCTTTGTAGTCTTGGTTACTTCTTGTGTCATACTGTTGGTTGCCTCTGCAATCTCGGTTATCTATCCTAACATACTTTCTATCATTGGATGGTTCATTGTCTTTGTCATTATCTTTTTGGTTAGGACACCTAGCTACAATGTGGCCAATCTCTTTACAATTAAAACATACCAAAGGTAATTTCCCTTTGTATCTCCCTTTACCTTTTTGCAGTCTCTGAGCCATTAATGCTTCAAGTTCATCAAGTTGATCCTCATCACTATCACTGTCACTCTCATTTATTATCATGTGTTTACTGCTTGATTTACCAATTTACAAATATGACATAAATGTAAATTCAACATTTGGTACAATATTGTTATCATAGTTATTCAACTCAAAAGTAGTCAATTTACCGATTAGGCTATCAAGTGTAAGAGTGTTACTTGGGGTGGATCTCATTTCATGAATTGCAAAGATTCTAATAGCATAGACAAACAACAAGGTTCTAAGAATTTTACTCACAATAGTGTCCTCATCAATAACACCTCCTGCTCCTCGGATAGCATTGACAATCTCCTTGATTCAGTTACTATATTGAGAAAAATTTTCTCCTTCTTTCATCCTCATATCATCAAACTTTCCTCTAAGATTCTCAGATCTTGCTCTCATCACATTCACATCTCCTCCATGAAATAGTGTAAGTTTGTCCCACATTGCTTTGGCAGATGTACATGTCTTGATATCTTCAAATTCAACATTTGTTAAGGTAATAATAATTTCAATCATTATCATGTTATGTTCATGTCCATCTCTTAACTGGTCGACAGTCAAAGGTCCAGTCGGTTGGATGTAAGCATTACTCAAGTAGAATATTGTAGATTCTCCAATTCCAGATATGTGCAACTTCATTTTTCTTTTCCATGTTGAGAAGTTGTCTTTGTTCAACTTTGGCACCTCTCTCTTATACATCTTGTTATCTTTAGCTTAAGTCCTTTAAAATTTCCTTCCAAGAAACCAATGTGCTCTAATACTAGTTGTTAGATTACTGAGAGGGGGGGGGGAGGGTGAATCAGTTAGTTCCATTTATCATACAGTCCCAAATCTCCCAGATGTATATATTCAAACTTTTCAAACAAATTATCAACTCGGTAAGCTATCAACAACAACTTTCTCTTCATCTACCAATTGACAGTCAATTCAATGTTGTATTTACCAATCTAACTAATTATGCAATGTGTAAAATAAAATAACAATCCAATCACATCAAATACACATAACACATAGATTTTTAATGTGGAAACCTTAGTAGGGGAAACACCACTTGGGATCAGTAACCCAAAATAATTCACTCTTCTAAAGTGAGCTCGGTTAGGAGCCAACCTTGTCAAAGGTTGCAAAACACACTGTAAGGTGTGACCTAGTTAGAGGATTTATCACTAATAGTTATCCCTCGACCAACATTCACTATGGAGTCAACAAAAAAACCAACAACATTCCTTGAATGTCATATTGAAATACAAAAAAGACTATTAAGTCCACCCCGTTAAGAGATTTTCCTGTAACAATTGTTAAACTGATACAATAATGATCTGATTCAAATACAACTAAGATTTGCAGATTTTTAGATCTATGCTAATCTCAAAATGCCTCCTCTAATCAATGTTCACTTCAATCCTTCATATCCTCCAACTTATTCAGCTCAGTGAATAATAACCCGACGCTTGATAATGTCTGTAGTTCAACTCAGTTCTATTTGTAACCAGTTTGATCAATAGTGAATGAAAATAATCCTTTCACGTGAATTCTCTTGCAGTGTCAATAAGCTCTAGACTCAATAATGAATCTCATGTCTCTTTAAATAGACTTCATAAACCATTTTCTTATCATCTGTTATATTTTGCCTCTTAATCTGTATCGTTCCTTTTTCCTCTTGAAGATTCCTCAGTAGATGTGTCTATAACACATTTCATCCTTCTCCATTCAATCAATCTTGAATTTTGTCAGCTATTAGATCATCATAAAATACTTTATCTTTTACCTCAGAATCAAAAGAAATTGTCCAGCTCATCAATTCAGTCAGCTGCTATAAACTTTATTTGTTTCTTTCACTCGGTCAATACCAAAATGTGTTGATGAATGCCTTCTCAGTTAATATTGTACTCAGTATACACTATACTATCTCGGTGTATACATAAATCTTCAATTACCGACCACATAAACTTGTTCAGTTTTGATCTTCAACACATAACAAAATCATGTAATACAATCAAGTCAACAATATGATGCCATAGACTCATCAATAAGTTACCCAATGTATACCTTAGCCATATCTTCTGTATCCATCTCATCTTCATGTAGATATCTCATTCCTTTACCATTTTTAGTCTTTAGATGTTTGTAACTATCATGATAAGTACAATCAAAACTAGTTGACATCAATGACAATACATTGACTGATTTAATTGCCTTACATATCACTTTAGTAGCTTAGTGATCTCTAATCACTGTCTTTTACTTGTCCATTCATTCCATCAAGATATTCAATTAGTTGTAGGTTATCAGTGCACATGGCTCAAAACATATCGAATCCATTCTTGATTAAATACATTATGTATATCCACTTTGTATGCAAAACCTTTCATCTTCAAGTGCTTGTGCTCATCCTTCAACACGTGATTCTCACACAATCCTTCATATTTTTTGTTAATAACATCCACTCCCAGTTCATCAATTTTTTAATGAATGTATCATCAAATGTCCTTGATCAATACAACTCCAAGTGCTATGCAAGATAAGGAACCCAACTTATCATTCTCTCTTGCTTTCATCAAATGTATCTTGAATACGGGTTGTATTTCTTTAGAAATGTCAACCAAAATAGGGGTATCCACAAATCTTTCCATAATTCAATTCAAATGGTACACATAATCTTATCACAAACAAAAAAAACACCTCTTGCTCACCAATTGTGGTTCGTGAACACTTTCTCACTTCTCAGTATGCAAATCACAACGGTCATCTTAAATCACATTAAGAAAATTCACAAGTGCACATAAGAAATTAAAGTGACAAATGAATTCATTTTAAACCTATTTATCCTTGAGAAAATATTAGTTGCACTTTTTAATGGCAAAACAATACATTCCAACAGTTGAATAGTGTCTTTATAACCGGTTGGTGCTTTTCCAATGGATATGACTGGTTCCAATAGTTATGTAACTCAATCCGATCATCTCAGAAACATATATAACCTCAACACTTCATTAGACTTGTCCAAAATGACAATATACATCTCAATCTATAGATAGATCTTATCGCACTTAAATCAAGGAGATCAGTTAATGATTTTCCTTTAAGTGTCCCCCCTAAGTCCAAAATAGACTTAGTTTGAAGATGAATCCTCTGCACTAGAGGATGGCGAATTCCCTTAAGATGACTTGACCTCTTCCTATTTCTCTCCTACCTTCCTCCAAATCTTCTTCATCTCACAACCAACTTCCTTAACATCAATAATTTTCTTACCCTTTTTGTCTTCTGACCGGTTGGGTGACCAGTTCCTGAACTGATAATATCTTGCAAGGTGACTGATCCTATGGAAGACAAAGCATTCCATATCAGTTGACCTCCAAGGTCCAACATTTCCTCTCAGTGTTCTCATTCTATAATTTATAGCTAGATGAACATAGTTACCACATATAGAACATGTGACATTAAATTGTCTTTCCCTTTCATGAGAGCTTACAAGTTTGACTAGAGACCTAGGAAAATACACTTTAGACCTACAATCATCAACTTTATGTCCATTTTTGTCACATGCATAACAATATCCATCAAATCTACCATGATTGGATCTACTACAAAACCTAGATCTACTCTCATATGCAGTATGATCATATTTATGACAATTATAGCAATAACCATCAAAAGAGTTGTTGGATTAATTATGGAAGGATAAGTACTGAGAGGGGAGGTGTGAATCATTACTTCAAAAACATTTATCAACCTTTCTAACCCTTCACTGAATCAAAAACTTTACATACATCATGATAAAACATATAAATCAAAACCATAAAATACAACTCATAACACCATGATTTTTGGTCTTGCAGAAATCCTTGGTCAGAGGAAAAAAATGTGGTGGGGATGGTACCCACAATACTTCACTACTGCAGTAAAAAAATTTCTTGGCTAAAGCTACAAAATTAGCTATTTCTAATAGCTTACCCTATTAAGAGTATTTACCCTTCTAAGAGTATAAAGACTACCTTTGTCTACCTTGCTAAAGGATTTTACAACTCTAATCTAAGAGATGTACCTTGCTAAAGGATTTACAATTAAGACCTATTAGGGTCTACTCGGTTAAGAGCTTTTTACAATTATGATTACACAATAACCAGTAACAAAAATGTCTGTAATGATGCATCGACATATGCTTATCAGACTCAATATGCTCAAAATCATATTACCTCATTCTTATATTTCACTCACAACTCAACTTTTGTTCTCGATAGCCTCACCTTTGATTCACTTTATCAATTTTATTTTACTACATTTTTACTCGGTAGCTTCTCTACTCTTCATAACCTGCTCATTGTAATTTCTCTCCTCTAATATCTCTCTGACATACTGATCTTCACATACTGATTCTTTTATACTTGATCTAGAAGCAGTGGAAATATTCTAGATTCTTCTCCTTAAATGGTGCTAGCATTGGTTACATCTCCAATGCATATATTCCACTTAATTTCTATTGGTGGATCTTACCTTGTAATCATGTGTAATCATCTTAATTAAATCTCCAATGTATTACCAAACAATCATCTTGGAATCCATAAAACATTTTATGCTTGGTGTCCAAATTCAATGTATCTATTAGATTATGTTGTGTCAACCTATGTCACTCAATAACACATTTTATTCTTCTTGCTAACTAACTTTCTTTTTGACTCAGTAACTATTTTGCACTGCTTGGTGTCTGTCACTCATTTCCCTTTATCAAAATTGTCTTTGCCTTTACCGACTAACTTATTTTCTTTACCGACTTGACTAACCTTCTTTGCCGACTAACTTTGACAATCAATTTGAATTAAAAAAAACTAATGAAAATAAAATAACTCTATAGGAGTATCAATCTCCCTCTTTGGCATTAAATTGGCATCTTTGTTAAAAACTTCAAAGTCATCAAAATTTGTATGATCTTCTCGGTAAATTATCCATAAATCATTAGCATAACTCCCCCTTTGGAATTACTTCTTATATACATACATATCTATCCTCTTTACATACATATAATCTCCCTTTTTTTAATACAATATATCCCCCTTTTTTGACAAAAATGCCAAAAACAAAACTACTTACTGTAATCCGATGGAGGAATCTTATCAAAAATGTGTTTGTACCTCTACTTTGCATCTTCTTGAGATGTTTCCCATGATTCCTTGAGTGTCTACAACACCATAATCTATTCACCTATATCAACTGCTAATCTCATCATGTTATCCATAGCACCGATGTAAGGGGTATTAACTAATCCTTTTGCCTTTTGAATGTGCTTCTGTAGTGATTCAATCTGAGGTATCAAAAGTGCTAGTAACTCCATGAGTTCCATTCTTATTTTATTTTCCTCTTTTCTCATCTCATGTTGTATTCCCATTAAATGTTTGAGCTTGTGATAATATACTTGAAATGTTTCGGGCTCAGTTGTTACCTTTGTTAGCTACTCAGTCAACTCCTCCTCAATAGATTCATATTTCTCCTTGATATCCTTAGTAAAATTTGAAATTAAATAAATCTTCTAAAATTATGAAAGAATATTGTGCAATTTGGTTTCCAATTCTACAACTAATTTTGAAAGGGTTAGCTTGTCAAGTGTTACTAATTGAAGTAACTCCTCAATTATCTTATTTTCCATGTTCTTTCTATGTACTTGCAGTAAATACTTGACGGTCTATGTACCAGGTTGGTTGATTTGTTTCACTAGTTCATCCAATTGGCTAAGTAAAATTCCCTTCTCATTTATATCAGCATCAGGTACAATCTCCTACAGTATCTCCTTAACACTTTCTAGCACATTAGTCTTCTATTTCTTTGCTAGCAATTTATCCTGTGCTGCTTTCATTTTAAATAGATCTCCAAATTATTATAGCTCTTTAGGGCTTAAGGTGGAGATGTCTACCTTTGGAATCACAATTGGTTGGCTTAAGTCTACTTTTGTCTTGTCATGCTTCCTTTTATTTGACTTCTTTTCTATTTTCATACTTTTTCCAGTAGATAACTTCAAGGAACAAGATGCCTTATTTGCATCAGATGTATTGGTTGTAGTTGTATCTTTTGGTCTCTCTTCTCTTAATTTTTCTTTCTTTCCATCCTTCTTCTCTTCCTTTTTCTCTTCTTCCTTCTTTTCTTCATGAAATCTTTATTTCTTCTCTTATTCTTTATCCTTCTCCTTCTCCTTTGGCTTCTCCTTCTCTTGCACGTGGCTGATGTTGATCTATAGTCTCGGTAGATGTTACTTACTCGGTAGACTATCCTGGATTTGTCTCATCCACTTTGGTGTCCTTGATTTCTTTTTGTTTTGTCTCCTTTGTAGGTTCAGTGGACTCTTCTACATTAGTAGGAATTTATTTAGTAACCTCCGTGATAACATCATTAATCTCAGGAAAATTAAGTACTGAATATATTAGTTTCTGGATTCGATTGTGTAGAATTTTTTTCCCATCAACATTTCAGATCATACTACATGATCCATTTTCAAGTCCTCTTGCTCTTTCTCTTTGACATCCTGATGATGGATCATGTAGTATGATCTGGAACGTTGATGGGAAAAAAATTCTACACAATCAAATCCAGAAACTAATATATTCATACGTATGAATTGTGGAAACTTAATAGATTTGAAAATTAAGTACTTTCTCAATAACTAGATCTTCATCCATAAAATTAGTCTTAGCTATATCATCAGTGTTCATTATCCTTTTCCTTGGTTACCATCACATCTTCATCACAAGTTATAGCTTATGTAAGGTCTTTGTCAGTAATATCCTCAATAATTTCTTCATCCTTTTCTAAGGTCAAATCAATAGGGTCTGACTTACCTTGTTGCTCCTTGGTCTTAGTCGATTGGCTAGGAAAGAAGATCTTTCTCCATATATTATTTGTTTCCTTTTGTACTATTTCAAGTTGATCGACCATGATCCTTAGTGATCTTCTCTTGACAAGAAATATCTTAGAGTATTCTTTTAATGCTTCTTTAATCTCTTGTATCAACAACTTAGGTACAATAATGGCTAGGGATATTTCCATCATTTTCTTAGATATCATTGCATATTTCCATCTAGCATCTTTTTTCTTGTAAAGTTCACTTGGTAGGTGGTTGGCTAGTTCAACCAGAATAGTTTTGAATTTGTGCAGTGTAAATATAACTACCTCAATATTTTTTTTCTTCATCAGTTCTTGTTTCATTTTTTGCATATTTTATTCCTGCAAAACCTCCATAATTATTGATATTTTCAATAAACTCATCTAATTTCTTTGGTTTAAAAGGTCTATTTTTCACAACTTTAAATTTGATCATGGCTTCAGATTCAGTCTCGTTGTGTTCTTGTAGCTTCAATTTTCTTATCGGTCTACCAAATGTCTTCTTTTCCCTCATATATGTTTTAGGCTTTTGTTTCTCTGACTCATCTTTCTTCTTCTCTCTCGGTGTAGATGAAGACCTTGTCAATGGTCTTGTACCGATTGGGCTTGGAGTTTCCTTTTTCATTCTTATTTTCTTCCTCTTGATCTTAGAAGGAACAACTTCATCCTCTTCCACAGTGACTCCTAGATTCTCTGAAAAACTACTTATCATTATACCTATTTTCTCTAGTGCCTTAGGTATCAATATACCTACTTTTATATTATCCTTCACTTCTTTAGAAGTCCCATACCGATTGGATCTCTTATCAACCAGTTTAGCTAATAAATATTCTATCTACTAAGATGCAGAGTCTATATCCATCTCATATCCCATTAGCTATAGCCAGATGGTCCTTGGCTCCACAACCTTCACTATACAAGTGTCGGTGTCCACTTCAAAACAAATGGTATCTTGATACTTTTCCACTAGTTGAGGTGGAATTCTAAATTTATTGTGCATTCTAGTTTGGAACTTAGAAAAATAATCATTCATTACCATATCAAAGTTGTCTCCTAAACTTTGAATGAACTCATTTATCTGATATATGATAGGTTTATACACACTCCATACTACATTACTGATTGATGGGATAAAGTTTTGAAAGTAGGAAAATATACATACCAATAATGAACCAAACTTAAAAGTATTGATCTTTTCTTTCTGAATGGTATTTATATTGTCATCAAACTGCTTTAGTATAATCTCACATAGATCAATCTTCATATCCTTCTTTACTATATTGTAGGCAATGTCCACTGCTCCACAAGGTACACTATCTACCAAGGAGGACTGAAATATTCGGTAGGAGATGAAATTGCATGTAAATCTTAGTTTAGGATCTTCAACAATTGATAGTTTGAGACCTCTACCATCCCATTTTGCTTGTGTCAAATCACACAGTTTGTTCTTGTCAGTTTTCTTATATGCCTTCAGTCTATCACCAATTGGATAACTAGTCACAATATGTAGGACATCTTTTGTAATCTTGACTGGTGCATCGAGCCACATGAATTGATCATGAATTCAAATCAATAAAATTCTCATCCACTCTATTTTGAACACACTTGGTACATGTAGGGCATGTACTAAACTCTTGGTTTCCAAATGAATATGTTTTTCTTTCAGCTTCCCATTCACACATATATTTTGGTAGGATGTATCAATATCAGCTTGGAAAATCTCCTCAATCTTGCAATGAATAAATGCACAGATGTCTTTGATCAAAATTACTCTCAGAGGGATCAAATATAGGGCTTCCATCTTATCAGGTTCAATGGATTTTGTGGTGGTAGCTTGTACTTAGGATTGACTGGATCAATCTTCTCAACTACAACACACTTTTGAACTTTGGGGGCCAATGCTTCACAGATATAATCGCTTGATAGTAGGGTTTCATTTTAATATCAACTTGATCACACTTTCACAGCTTGAAGAAACACCAAAAATTACTCAAATGCTCTTGATAATGCTTAAATTTGTTCAGTCAAATGCTCAAATGCTCTCAGAGGACTCATTTCTACAAAGTGCTCAAATGCTCTTGAAAATGTAAGGTAAAAAATGAAATGAAAAAGGGTCTATTTATGCCTTTTCCTTGATTAAGGTTTCCAACAACTATAATTTTAACATTTAATGTTGTCACCGACTCCATTTTACTGATTACCAAGTACACTTCTTTTCACCGAATGAAACAAAATAACATAGTCTCTCATCGATCAAAATATGAAATGTCAACTTCACAACATATATCCAATTGCATCTAAATATGCTTATATGGATCTTTGCACAAATGTTAGGAACCGATTTAAGATTAAAATTTAGCTCATAGTTCCTACACATACCTTTGATCGATTAGGTGAAGATAGGTCCACCTGATCTGGAGGATGAGGTGTTATCAATTGTTCCAAGTCTAGTTCCATCATCTATAGAATTTCTTCTCCATGTTCTATTCATCTGATCTCTTATCTCTTCAACATTTACTTAAAAATTTTCATTTATCTTTTCCTCAGTTAGAGCTTTGCCTCAGTACTTGTAGTCTTTGGCTAAGTGACCGACCTTGTGACAATGAAAACATGCCACTCCATGATTTCTCCATGACCTTCTATTCTTTCTATATGCTAATATGTTATCACACTTCTATGAATCCTTACATGCAAGAAAACTCAAGAATGAGCCCTCACAAATCGATCCATAGCTCTCTATGCATGGAGTTGCAAGATTTGTAAAATTGCTCTCAGCTAAAGCTATAAACTCATGACCTTGCTAGTCAACCACACAATGAGAGATTCCAAATGAATGCAATGCTATGCCAATCTATATGAGAATGCAAATTAATCTTATGAGAATGAAGATGCAATTAAGCTTTGAAAATGGAAATGAAAGAGTTACAAACCCTCTAATTAAACTATGTGAGATTAATCTAAAACATGAAAGGAAATGATACCATGATAATGCAACTATGATGCAAGCTAGGATGTGATGTAGATGCAAGATGAATGCCAATGATGCTCCAAATCTTCAAAACTTGATGCAAGAATATCTCCAAAAGCTTCAATGACTTAGAAAACCTATAGCATAATAATTCAAGTATGTATTGTGTATACAAATGAGGAAGAGAGCTCTTCTTTTATAGGAAGTGAAAAATAATGGACCATGGAGATTAAGAGGCAAAAGACTTAATCAACGATGGAGAAAAAAAGAAGCTTGATCCTTGTGCACAAATATCCTCCAATAAGAAAATTAGAAGCATTTACTTTATGTTGAGCATTTAATTTATGTCCATGTGAGGCAAAAGTACTTTTATTTTATTTTTTATTTTATTTTTCTTTATAAATAAGAATCAAATGCTTTATTTGTGCAACATAGGATAAGAAGAAAAGTGGGGATTTTTTATTTAAATAAAAGGGGAGGAAATTCCTTTTAATTAAATAAAGGCTTAGGATAAAGTGATTTTATTATTTAATTAAAAGAGATTTTTAATTAATTAAAAGGGAGCATGTTTTCTTAATTAAATAAGATTTTTATTTTTATTTTTTTTAAATTAAATAAGGCTCAAACCTTAGGAAATATTGAATTGATTATGATTTGATCAAAGAAATTGATATATTTGAAAAATGTTGATTTTTGAAAATATTGATTCAGGGATTTGATAAATTGCAGAAATGGGGCCCAAAGTCTAGGCGACCATTTTAGGGTGCATAAATTTGCCCCTGTTTGACTAATGTGTGATCGATTTGGGAACACATGTAGTCAAAGAATGAAGTTGCAATGTGAGATTGATTTGGGATCACAAAACAACTCATATGTGAGGTCGATTCGGGATCACATCCAGACAAACATAAACAAAAGATTCTGGACATGAGGTCGATTCGGGATCATATCCAAAATAAGAGATAAAAATCTCAAGCTGAGCTGAATGATAAAGCTGAATCAAAGATTAAAGTTGATAGGTACTGCCCCCTCGGAATCGAAATCAAAATCAGATAGAGGAGAACAACAAATTGATAAACCTGATCAAGTCACAATAAATCATAATCGAAGGATGGAGCATGATAGGATAACCATCAAATAGTGAAGATATGCCCCAAGTTGACTAGGTTTGACTGGGAAAGATATAGGATAAAGATTAAGTCAAACCTTAGAGAGAGGAAGCGAAAGGGGTGAATGAAAGACTAGAAGTTTGGAAGACATGGAAAAGAAAAAAATTCCACCAAAGATCGAAGAATTGTGCTTCAAATGGTCAGTCAACACGACTCAGATTTCGGTTTCAAGTCTGAAATGGATAGAAAATGATGTGATATGAAAGACCAAAAATGAAAGATATGATCAAGAAGAATCAAAAAATGAGCACAGTTGACCAACTAGTCCGTAAATGATAAAAATGAGAGCTCTCTCCATATGCAAGATGCAAAAACTAAACTATGATGAACCTAAGAATGCAAGCTACTATGAAAGTGGTTGACTTGCAAGGTCACAATGCCTATAGACATATAATAATCATCATCGAGCTTTATTGGTAGCATCGTAAGATCATACAATGCACACTAGTATAACTATGTGAATATGAATATGATCTTTATCAGATAGAAATGTGGAAATCCCACCTTATAGGCATCAAAGACATGGAGGTCAAGATGACTAATGCAGTGAGATTACCTAATTTTGATATGGCGAGATTATGCTTGTATCAAGACACATAAAAGTCAGGATAGCTAGAAGCATGCACCCGCAAAACAGTCAAGGATAATACCTTTTCAATCCATAGTGTCAAGTAAGACCAGCATAAATGCTCATGACAATTAGGATCAACAAAATATACCCATAAGCAGATAAAGAAAGAAAACATGTTCTCATTCCCTCAGTCTTCTAGCTATGCATCATCGAAAACTTCTCAAGGAGAGACCACTCATCAAAGAAATCCTCATAGACAGCACACAAAGAAAAATAAAGTCAACATATCTCAACGAGTTGATTGTTTAAGTGTGTGTGTGTTGGTCATAGAGTCAAACTCTGGTTATCACATCTGCAAATGAGAAATATCGTATCATACTTAGACTATTGGGAAAGATATCTGATAAGTGTTAAGAAACACTCGACACAAGGGTAGTGTTGAAAAATATAGTTTGGGGTGGTGTTGAAAAACACCTATTGGGAAATGCCCCAAGAGACAAACGCACCTAAAGGACCTATGCTAACAGTTATGCCCCCTAGACAAAGATAAAGACCAATTCCAAACCAAGTCAAATAAGGTCAAGGCATGATGGAAAGTGGCTAAGTGTTGAGGATGCATGCTAACAAATAGGGGTGCAAAGGCCTCAAGTAGTGCCTGTTTCCAGGTTTTCACCACTTGGATTTATTGCAATTTTTTCTCTTTTTTTCATTTTTCTATTTTTTTGAATTTTATCTTTTTTTGGAAGAAAGGCAAGCTTTTCAGATAATGCTCCTTGAAAGGATAAATCATTGATATACCAAGGATTCAAAATGATATGCTCAAAGATGCTGATAGGGAAAGGGAGATGGAAGGGAAAAAATAGAGGATAAGGTTTTATGTAAAGAGAGTGAGGTTGGAAGATACGAGGAATAGACAAATGAGGAAAAATGATAGAAGGTAGAAGGATAATGAATGGAAGGATTGTGAAAGGGTAGATGGAAAGGAAGGCAAGATCAACATCAACACACACCTTGAAGGATGGTGAGAGGATGGAGGAAATGTAAACAAAGGAATACGAGAAGAAATATGGTGAATATTTAGCAGAGGTTGTGGTTCAGGTGCATGAAATTGAAGAATGTTTTGGGAAGAAGATGAAGTGGAAGCCTTTGGAAGCTTGAATGTCAACTTTACTTTTTGTTCAACATGAGACTCTTTCAAGAGAGACTTTGGAATCCATATAGCCTTAGGCTTTTTATTTCTTTTTGATGATTTAGAGAGAATATCTTGAATGATAGATTTTGGAACCCATACTTGTCTTGTAGTTTTCTTCTTAGATATCTCTTTTGACTTTATAATTCTATGTCGATTAGAGGAGACATGGTGATCTTATTTTTTTGATGGATTCTTGTATTGCTTCTTTTTCTTGTATTGAACATTCAAGTTACTTCCAAAAGACTTGGGACTTGTGGAAGAAGAAGGAAAATAAGATTGGTTTAGATGAGTGGGTGGATGAAAAGGATTCAAGGGTATGCATCTATGTTGATCTTGAGGGAAGATAGGAGATGGAGGGACGTAAGGACCCAAGATGGATGATGAATTAGGAGAGTTAGGAGGGGAAAGTGAAGGGACATAAGGGCCCAAGATGGAAGGAAGACATGAAGCCTTTAGTATTAGTGGAGGAGGTCCAAGGATGGACGTGGAAGATGCAAAAGGATAATCATTAAGTTCATCGGCATCTATATGACAACCAAGGACATCAGCATCTTTAGAGTGAGCATTAGGATTTTCAATAGTATCATGAACATCTTGAATAGGAGCAACTTCGTTGATAGGATCATTCAAAGCTTGCGAAAATTTAGGAAGAGTAGAAAGTGGAAGTGAGCATGGATAGCGTAATATGTTGTCACACTTCTATATGCTAATATGTTGTCACACTTCTATGAATCCTTACATGCAAGAAAACTCAAGAATGAGCCCTCACAAATCGATCCATAGCTCTCTATGCATGGAGTTGCAAGATTTGTAAAATTGCTCTTAGCTAGAGCTATAAACTCATGACCTTGCTAGTCAACCACACAATGAGAGATTCCAAATGAATGCAATGCTATGCCAATCTATATGAGAATGCAAATTAATCTTATGAGAATGAAGATGCAATTAAGCTTTGAAAATGGAAATGAAAGAGTTACAAACCCTCTAATTAAACTATGTGAGATTAATCTAAAACATGAAAGGAAATGATACCATGATAATGCAACTATGATGCAAGCTAGGATGTGATGTAGATGCAAAATGAATGCCAATGATGCTCCAAATCTTCAAAACTTGATGCAAGAATATCTCCAAAAGCTTCAATGACTTAGAAAACCTGTAGCATAATAATTCAAGTATGTATTGTGTATACAAATGAGGAAGAGAGCTCTTCTTTTATAGGAAGTGAAAAACAATGGACCATGGAGATTAAGAGGCAAAAGACTTAATCAACGATGGAGAAAAAAAGAAGCTTGATCCTTGTGCACAAATATCCTCCAATAAGAAAATTAGAAGCATTTACTTTATGTTGAGTATTTAATTTATGTCCATGTGAGGCAAAAGTACTTTTATTTTATTTTTTATTTTATTTTTCTTTATAAATAAGAATCAAATGCTTTATTTGTGCAACATAGGATAAGAAGAAAAGTGGGGATTTTTTATTTAAATAAAAGGGGAGGAAATTCCTTTTAATTAAATAAAGGCTTAGGATAAAGTGATTTTATTATTTAATTAAAAGAGATTTTTAATTAATTAAAAGGGAGCATGTTTTCTTAATTAAATAAGATTTTTATTTTTATTTCTTTTAAATTAAATAAGGCTCAAACCTTAGGAAATATTGAATTGATTATGATTTGATCAAAGAAATTGATATATTTGAAAAATATTGATTTTTGAAAATATTGATTCAGGGATTTGATAAATTGTAGAAATGGGGCCCAAAGTCTAAGTGACCATTTTAGGGTGCATACAGTTTCTACCATGCATCAAAAAGTGATTTGCAAATATATGTCCAAGTCTCCCACATGTTGTACATGAAATTCTTGTATTATAATCCCATCACTACTACATTTGGGGCCAAATTTCGGCAAAAACTTCCGACGGGTAATTTATTTTAATGAATTTTTTGTTTTTTTAAATAGGCCCCGATGGTGTCAGTATTTTGATGGGTTTTAAATTGACCATTGGAATTCTGACAGGTTCAGGGTATACATAAAATAAAAAGTGAAGCACCAAATCATTTTTATTTCGATTGGATAGAGAAGGAGCAGGAGAAAAGGAGCGAAAGATGAGCGCAAGAGAAGGTATGTGGTTTCTTCATCTTTCGAGCCTCTCGCATCATATTCGACCACAAATTTTAAATGCATTGCATTTTATTTGATCATGAATGCTCTCTAAAATGACCACATTCTATTGGTGTCATGCCCCAGCCAATGCTTTATCTCTATTATTTGATGTTATTGGTGCTTCTGCTCAAGGATATCGATTCACTATTTTCAAATGTTTGGATTCATGTTTGTTGATATTATTGGCACGTTTAATGAAGCCATTGTATATTTCTAAGATGCTCACTGAAATAAGCGCATTGTACTGGTGTCGTTCCCTAGCCCATGCTTTAACTCCATTATTTTATGTTATTGGTGCTTGTGCTCAAGGATATCCATTTTTTTGAAATGTTGACTCTGGTTATCAAATGGACAGCCCATGAGCTTCTAGCTAGGCACCATTTGTATTGATAGCTTATGGCATCAAATGTATTGTATCATTGATAGTTGAGACTTTTTAAAAAGGAAATAGGACAAAGAATGATTTCAATTTATTTTCTCTATTTTGATCCCCAAGTGGCTTACAACCCTAGAGAAGTATATGCAGATTTACAGATGTAGTTGCAGGATACATAGCAGCCGATAATTCCCAAGAAATCCATGCATCCAATTTGAATAGAAATTAATACAAAGAAATAGGGTCCTTGAATGGCCCAGTCATCTAGACCTTGACTGTCCCCTCAACCAGTGACCCTTCAAAACTGGATTATCATGCAATCAATGAGTGATCCTTCATTCTCCTAGTCTGCCCTGCATCCAAACATATTGGAAATATACAATACAATGATAAAAAGTCTTTCACAATCCCCCTTCCCTCAAGGAATTCACTACCAACATCCAGACCTTGACTGTCCCCTCAACCAGTGACCCTTCAAAACTGGGTTATCATGCAATCACTAAGTGATCCTTCATTCTCCTGGTCTACCCTACATCCAAACATATTGGAAATACACAATACAATGATAAAAAGTCTTTCACAATCCCCCTTCCCTCAAGGAATTCACTAGCAACATCCAAACCTTGACTGTCCCCTCAACCAGTGACCCTTCAAAACTGGGTTATCATGCAATCAGTGAGTGATCCTTCATTCTCCTGGTCTACCCTGCATCCAAACATAGTAGAAATACACAATAAAATGATAATAAGTCTTTCAAAATCCCCCTTCCCTCAAGGAATTCACTATCAACATCTGGACCTTGACTATTCCCTCAACCAGTGACCCTTCAAAACTGGTTTATCATGCAATCAGTGAGTGATCCTTCATTCTCCTGGTCTGCCCTACATCTAAACATATTGGAATTACATAATACAATGATAAAAAGTCTTTCACAATCCCCCTTCCCTCAAGGAATTCACTATCAACATCCAGACCTTGACTGTCCCCTCAACCAGCAACCCTTCAAAACTGGGTTATCATGCATTCACTGAGTGATCCTTCATTCTCCTTGTTTGCCCTACATTCAAACATATTAGAAATACACAATACAATGATAACAAGTCTTTCACAATCCCCCTTCCCTCAAGGAATTCACTATCAACATCTGGACCTTGATTGTCCCCTCAACCAGTGAGCCTTCAAAACCGGGCAACGAATCTCAGTCACTGGTAATGCATGGATAGTCAAACCAGTAGTCTCCAAAGCATTCAATAAGTGAATATGAATGTTTGAAAAATTTCCTCTCAACTTCCCCAACCACTCCTAATCGGTTAGAGGGATATTTCTAGAATCTCCACTATTCCTATCCTTACCAAAAATTCTTAAACATACTTTACCTGATATGATAATAACATGCTAAACTAAACCAGTGGCATGTTCTTCATGTGGTACAAGAAATATTTGTCTATCAAATCTTCCTTCATGAAATCTAAGCATGAGAGAAGGTATGTGATTTATTCATCTTTGATTGGTATCTTTGACGAACAATGTCTTTCGAGCCTTTGGCATCATATTCGATCACAAATTTCAAATGCATTGCATTTTATTTGATCATGAATGCTCACTAAAATGACCACATTCTACTGGTGTTGTGTCCTAGCCCGTGCTTTATCTCCATTATTTGATGTTATTGGTGCTTGTGCTCAAGGATATCGATTCACTATTTTGAAATGTTTGGATTCACGTTTGTTGATATTACAATTCATCATATCAGATAACATATGTTTAAGAATTTTTAGTGTCTAAACACTCAACTAATCCCTCTAACTGATTAGGAGTGGTTGGGGAAGTTGAGGGGAAAGTTTTCAAACATTCATATTCACTTATTGAATGCTTCATAGACTACTAGTTTGACTGTCCATGCACTAATATTTAGAAGAGATCAATAAAGTATTTAAAGACATTCTTACATGTTTGGAGAGGTTTGAGAGGCACTTATCATGACTGTACCCTCACAAACAATGACATAGACTGGTTTTACTAAGTTTCCTTTCTCTATTTTGAGGTTTCCTTTCTCTTCCGCATGGGTACAGTTAGAGGGTTCATTGATAAAATGATCCTTTGAATGGTTACTATGAATATGAATGATTTGATATAGCATATTTCTCATTTTACTTGAAGTTTAGAATAGCTTGTACAAGGGTGAAAGTACTTTTGATCATTTTGGTCATGACTATTCCTCTACACAGTCAAGAAATGTAACTGTCTAATGATTATATGTAGTGTTGAATGTATTAAAAGCTTTATTCTTGGTAGAAGTGAATGGAAGGAATAGTGTTGGTGTTAGGTTTCATTTATTATTGAATTCAATGGTTTCCAAGATGTGTTGAGGAGTTTGCTCCTTGTTTAATGTTAATTGTTCCTGCACAATCCACTCATACAATAGTGAAATGCTATGTGATTGACAATTTCATACAACTGGTCCTTTGGCGTGTATTAAACAGAATATAATTTTTAGCATATTATTATCATTCTATTTCTTTGTTGTAAACATGCCACTAGTTCAGTTTTGTAAAAACAAATTCATGTTAAATTTTTTTTTCTTCTATTTTTTTCCATTTGATAACCACAGTCACCATTTCAAAATAGTGAATAACATCAAATAATGGAGATAAAGCATGGGCTAGGGCATGACACCAATAGATTAAAACTGAACCAATGGCATGTTTACAATAACGAAATAGAATGATAATAATATGCTGAAAATTCTATTCTGTTTAATACACGCCAAAGGACCAGTCCCAACAATTCTTAAACATACTTTATTTTGTTTAAGAATTGTTGGGAGTAGTTTTCAAACATTCATATTCACTTATTGAATGCTTTGGAGACTAGTGGTTTGACTATCCATGCGTTACCAGTGACTGAGATTCATTAAGAAGAATTTCTCTTTTATATACCCTCTCAAGTAAGAAATTAAATTTATTGCTGAAATCAAATGTGTCTCTCCCTTCTTCTCAAGAAATATGTTTAAAAGACTAAATTTTATAGGGAAAAATCAATGTGTCCATAAGGAGAATGTGCCTAGCTAGAGGGAACCCTTGGGTAAAGGACCTATGTCCCCAAGATTTTGTAATAAATAGGATTATAGTACACAATTGTTGAAAGGATAAATGTTTGATTATATGGTAGGAATTTTGAATTATATGTGATCATCGTAAACAGTGTGAATTGATCCAGTGAAAACCATCAACTATAAGGAAAGAATATGATATTAAACAAAATTGTGTAGTAATTATTTACTTTGTTGGCATTTTGTGTGTGAAATGGAAGTTGAAGCTAACAACATTGCTATTATATAGGAACAATGAGTTATTGTGAAAGGAATAATGATATGTCTATTAGAATAAGATTTAAGTCAAAATTTCTAATTGTCCTAAAATTGAAATATTAGAAGAATGTGAATTTGTAGGAAATGGTATAGATGTCATATTGAAGATGCGTATAAGGATAACAATACTTATAGTTACTCCTCAAATGTGCTTTTATTGAAATGTGTGTACAAAATGTTAGTGGGTTGAACATATTAATTTGATTGAATAAGAGGGTAGCCATATGACTCATGTATTTCTCTCCCTCTATTAAAGAATATATGACTTTTATTTTGGAAAATGGTAAAATTCAAACAAACTTGTTAATGTTGGGAAAAGATATACTCGTAAGAAGATTATTATGGATTTCTAGGATATGGAATTGGTTAAATAAGCTAGTTAATAAGTAATGTTGATGAAACTCTAGCTTAATGAATCATGTTAAAATTTCTTAGGAATATCTTTATGTGTATTCCATCTTGCGTGTAATTTGATATTAGATATTATCCTATAAGTATACCTTAGATCTTATGGGCAAAAATAACTTGCTCTATAAAAGAGATTTATTTTTATCTTGTCGGAAAGGTTACTCACAAAACTATGCCCTGATGTATGTGGCAAATTTAATATTTGAATGGTTTTAGTTTTTAAATGTTCACAAAGGTAGTAGTATGATAGTAGTATCTTATGTATACCAATTGAGAAGAGATAACCCCTATACTAATATGTCTCTAGTTTAGAGGATGAATTTTGAATTCTTAACTATATTTTGGAATCCAAACATATTGGAAATACACAATACAATGATAACAAGCCTTTCACAATCCCCCTTCCCTCAAGGAATTCACTATCAACATCCAGACCTTGACTGTCCCCTCAACCAGTGACCCTTCAAAATTGGGTTATCATGCAATCAGTGAGTGATCCTTCATTCTCCCAGTCTGCCCTGCATCCAAACATATTGGAAATACACAATACAATGATAACAAGTCTTTCACAATCCCCCTTCCCTCAAGGAACACTATCAACATCCGAACCTTGACTATCCCTTCAACCAGTGACCCTTCAAAACTGAGTTATCATGCAATTAGTGAGTGATCCTTCATTCTCCTGATCCGCCCTGCATCCAAACATAGTGGAAATACATAATATAATGATAACAAGTCTTTCATAATCCCCCTTCCCTCAAGGAACACTATCAACCATCCCTATATAGCTCTCTACTATATATCACTCCATCCTCTAATGACCATAGTGATTCTCTTTACTGCTGCAAATCTTTGAAGGTTGTTGCACTTGGACGGATGTGTACCATTGTTAAGAGAATTGGACCAAGTTTGGCTTACCTCAAATAGGTGAGTCAACATATGGAAAGGTTGTCATCTATTGACCTAAATACCAAGACTATTTTGATCTGTGGGTACCATAATTTTTGCAAGAGTTCTTTTATTAATTATGATGAGTTGTATTGTTCCCATCATGTCCCATGCTTGCACCATGTGTACCCTCAAATATAGGATGTAAATCATTGTTCTCTTCTTGACCAAGGGCTGCCATATCTTGAGGTAGTGGAGTTATGTCACTATTATGAACTCAGAATTATGGTCATATATCCCTGGTGACAAATTTTAAATGGATACAAGCACCTTTTTTGTGAAATGATCAATCAGGCCCAACCTTTAAATCTTTAATTCCAATGCTAGATGCCTCTTCTTTACTGATTAATCCATGTGACAAATCTTCAAACTCATGAGAATGAGGAAAGGAGCCTCTATTGTCCAAATTCAAAACTTGGGACTTTTCTTTCCTTCCATCTTCAGATTCACCACACACCACTAAATTTAGATTTTCCTCATGTTCAGATTCACCACACACCACTTCATGTTCTTCACCAATTGCTGATTCAAAATTAATCTTTGAGCAATCTCAATAATCATCAAACCTCTCTTGAATTTCCTCACTACAAGGCACATGTCATCTTCATTGCATCTTCTTTTTATTTCATGTTTTAATCTTTAAGAACTTGATCAAGAACATAGGTTTTAATGAAATATCAATTTGATTTGCAAAGTTTGTGTTCTTTACAAATTTGAAAGGCTCTAATACATACTAGGGTGGATGTGGATGTGCAACCTTATGCTTTTACTACCAAGTCTCTGTTTGTTGGGCATACTGATTATAAGTACTTGACATATATCACAAATATTGCTAATTAAGGTTGGTGGGATGATTACGCCTATCCTAAAAAAAGACTGTCAAATCATTATGCTTTCAAATCAATTACCTATCGGTGTATCCCTTGCGAGGGAGAGAAGCCAAACACATAAAGAACATGCACATAAACATGGAAGCTGAAAATCTTAAATGGAATATTCCAAGAAGTACCAAATGATGAATGCTCAATTGTTGTAATGGCAAAGCATCAAAACCGTCCATTTCTAGAACTTGATTTTCTAGTCTAAATGAATTTTCTATAGTCGTAATGATTTTTCTAGAACTTGATTTTCTAGTCTTAATGATTTTTCTATAGTCCTAATGATTTTTCTATAGTCCTAATGATTTTTCTATAGTCTTAATGATTTTTCTTTGGTCCTAATGTTTGTTTCTCTTGATAAATTAGGCCTTGTATTTGAATTTTTGTTCACTATTTTATTTCAGCTTGATATTTCATTCATTTTTCATATACACAAAGACTACACATGCTGATAAAAAAATAAGCTATTTGATTTAGGTTAACTATTCATGATTGTGAATGGTCAATATTTTTGATGGTACTTCTTGCTGTATTCCATTTTAAAATAATCATGTTTCTATGGCTATGATAAATGTCCCTTTGTGTTGAGAAAATTAGAGTTGAAAAAATGGTTGCAAACAAATCATCCTTCTTCCACCAACATTGTAGTCAATGTACAAGTAACGAGTCATTCCATTCAAGAAAGACCATGTTTGACAATATCAACCCAAAACAAAATAAGGAGTATGTAGAATTTAGTGATTGTATCTTCGATTAGAGCCACTTCATATGCATAGGTGATGAACATGCATATTTTCCTGAGTGCTATTGGGAGGTTACCCAACAACACATGTACTATTGTGAAAATCACCACAAATCTATTTGCTTTTGGGTCTAGCTCCCAATATTTCTTAGTCAAATATGCATGTTTTTCACCTGTGCATATACCTTCTATGATCAACACTTATATGCATAGGTGATGAACATTCAAATTTGCCTAAGCTTTGATGAACATTCAGAGTCATGAGTCTTAAGATTGTACTTAATATAGCCAAGCTTCATTAAATGGTACATTCAAACATAAAACAAACCATTCTTAAACCAGATTAAACTAGTAAACCAAAGGACATATTGATTATAAGTAAACTAGTAAACCAAAGGACATGCTTTTACTACTAAGTCTTTGTTTGTTGGGCATAGTGATTATAAGTACTTGACATATATCACAAATATTTATAATTAAGTTTGGTGGGATGATTATGCCTATCCACAAAAAAGACTGTCAAATCATTATGCTTTCAAATCAATTACCTATCGATGTATCCGTTGTGAGGGAGAGAAGCCAAACACATAAAGAACATGCACATGAACATGACAGCTGAAAAACTTAAATGGAATACACCAAGAAGTACCAAATTATGAATGCTCAATTTTTTTAATGGCAAAGCATTAGCACCATCCATTTCTATAACTTGATTTTCTAATCGTAATGATTTTTCTATAGTCGTAATGATTTTTCTAGAACTTGATTTTCTAGTCTTAATGATTTTTCTATAGTCCTAATGATTTTTCTATAGTCTTAATGATTTTTCTTTCATCCTAATGTTTGTTTCTCTTGATAAATTAGGCCTTGAATTTGAATTTTTGTTCACTATTTTATTTCAGCTTGATATCTCATTCATTTTTCATATACACAGAGACTACACATGCTGATAAAAAAATGAGCTATTTGATTATTCATTGTTCATGATTGTAAATGGTCAATATTTCTGATGGTTCTCCTTGGTGTATTCCATTTTAAAATAGTCATATTTCTATGACTATGATAAATGTCCCTCTGTGGGCCTATGAACTATGGGCTTAGTTCCATGTTTTCTTTCATTCCTGCATTTGAAATGTTAAATATGGGATGCATACAGAGGTATGATGTGTATCATTATTGGTGATTATTTAATTGCAATATTTTATTTTTTATTTATTTTTATTTTGTTTCTTGTTGTTTCTTTTCCATTTCTATAATATGGACATTTAATTTTCTTTGAGCATTGTGCTTTATGTTGTGGGCTACAAGGTAGAGCCATTAGGCCTTCGTGACAGTCTGAAGCTATTTAGCCTATTGATACCCTTGGTATTTTGGACCACCCCTTGGAGGATAGGAACACCATAGAGATGCTCAATATTATTACCTTGGCTCATTTGGAGGTGGTTGTTTTGTTTTTCTTTGATGTTTTGGGGTCCTGTGGTTATAGTATTGCACAATAGGAAGCTCTGTTTCACAACATAAAACCTCTATTTTCCAATAAGCCTCTTATTGTAGTTTGTAATAAGATTAACTTTCAACCACTAGAGACTACAAGCTTGAAGAAGTGGTATATTTTGGAAAATTAAGAGTGGAAAGAAGATGATATTCATGAGATCATGGATGGACACAATGTTGCAAACTTTATTGATCTAGATATCTTGTAGAGGCTTGAAGAATTGGAGAGGGAAGAAGGGCTTAGGATGGCAGCTGAGGGTGATGAGATGGGGTAAGTGGAGTTGAATCCTGATGAAAAGGAAGCTCTAGCTACAATTATGAAGAAGAAGAAGATGCTTATCGTTGAACACAAATTGAAGAAGAGTACTGTAGAGAGCACGCCTACCGTACCATAGAAGTTTGACAAGATCAAGGAATATGGCTTAAATAGAATGGGAAGACATCTTTCTATCCTAGGCTTGGATCCTTTGACAATTAGCTTGATAATAAATGAAGCAAATGAGAGCTAAGCAATTAGCTTCCAAGAAAAATCTCATAAATGAGCTATGTGTACCCCCAATTCTTGTGCCCTTTGTGCGTACCCGAAGGATATATTTGAAACAACAAGGGTAAGGCTTAAAGAAGTTAATTTTGCATCACTAGAAAGATCTTTAAGCCTTACCCTTGTGTCTCAAATTTATCCTTTGGGTACACATAGAGGCCACAAGAATTGGAGTATGCATAGTTCATTTATGGGATTTTTCTTGGGAAGCTAATTGCTCATTTGTCATCTACTTTATTGTTATGAAGCTAATTGTGATAGGATCCAAGCCCAGGCTAGAATTATGTCTTCCCAAGAACATAAAAAACATGCACATAAACACGCACAATAGCTGAGAAACATAAATTTAGATATCACAACAACTGAGAAACATAAATGTAGGCGTCATGGTCAAAATTTTTTGGAGACAACATAATTGAATTGTATACCCAGACAATGCAAAACAACTACTACTCCTTCGGTTCCAGAGGAGTAGTGGTTTCTTTGCATCATCCGGGTATACCACTCAATTATGTTGTCTCCAAAAACTTGTGACCATGATGCCTACATTTATGTTTCTCAGTTGTTGTGTCCTAGGACCCCTTATGATCCTTTACGACCCTTTACAACCCCTAAGAATACACATCTTAGAGGTTTTAAAATGTCATAAAGGGTCATAAGAGGCTCCTATGAGGGGCCAGATGAGCTTCCACCTTCACATGGTTGGCCTTGTTAAGTAGAGAATGTTAAACTATTCTTGAAACAAAGAGAAGCTCAATAATTTAAGGTCTCAGTCCACGGGGATGGTGAAAAATGACAGGAATCAATGCTGGAGAGTTTTTAGATACTGAGAAGACATATATGCAGTGGAGGCCAGAAGGGATTTTTGTAGAGATTTGCTAGATGTGGAGATTTTCTAGAGAGGGTTTCCAGATTGAGTACTAGTTCAGAGATGATAATTTTGTACTATGTCTATAAAACCTTCACAAATATTCCTTTTTTGGCCTCCACTCATACCTCTTCTCAGAATCTAGAATCTTTGGATACTATTTCTCATCCATGCATGAAATGTGCTAGTGATTGTATAAAATTACTTTTGCGAGATTGGGATCAATTATGAGAAGGTAAACAAGATAATTTTATTGAATCTTTCATTTCTTTTATCCATTCATATTTTCTATCTTCTCTTATATTGGATACTGTTGAGTGTACATAAAGGCAAGGCGGTGATTATTCTCAACAATCTATAGGTATAAGTCTTCCAGCCCTTACCCAGTAGCTAGAACTAAAGATAGAAGAGCTCAAGAGACCATCATATTTGGTCTCCATCCTTAGTCCATATACTGACAAAACATTTTACATTTTGTTAGCTCATCAAATGCGGTGATTTGAAAGAATTTAATGGATGATATTTTCATGTATAACGTATATTATTTTAGTTTGATGCTGAATGAATTTATCTACTTTGCGCACTTGTAAACATCAAACACAACCATAAAGAAGAATCCCCTACCATGACTTGAGTAATGTAGGCCATGGGAGGAGATGCTTCTTTATCACTGTGTTTGATGTCTACAAGTGCGTGGAGTCGATAAATTCATGCAATGTCAACTTAATAATATACGTTATCATGAAAATATTCTATTAAATTCTTTCAAATCCCCACATTTGATGAGATAACAAAATATAAAATGTTTTGTCAATATATGGACCAAAGACAGAGACCAACTATGATGGTCTCTTGAGCTTTGTTATTTTTACTATGCTAATCCATCAATTTTTTGACAAGTAGTAATCCTTTTCCGACTGAAGAGATATTCCTCTGACGGCTACTTGTGTCGAAACTTCATTACCTATCATTGGACATTCCATAGGTAACCATTGGTAGGACCCCAATCTGATAGATGGGTGCGATGGGATGGCTATACCTCTGACAGGTACTCTTGTCAGAGATCTACTGAATATCTATTGCCTTTCTGACTGATGAAATATCATAAGATGAATTTTTCGATAGATTGGTGACATAGTAAAATTACTATTTATGTGGCCAATTCCGACAGGTAGTGATGTCAAAATACTGATGGTTATCACTTCCATCACCATTTCCAACACAAAAATGCCAATGGACAGATGTGTCATAGTTTTGACAAATGCCCATTGAAAATCTGACAAATGGCATTAAGAATTTGGCCTCAAATGTACTAGTGCATGGTATTGTTGAACCTTGTCAGTTGTTTGCAGTATTATGTCGATTAGGTACCCATTTGACATTCTTCCTTTGTGACCTACAATCTTAATATTTTTGACCATATCTATTGGAATTATTGCAATAACCATATAAGGTTGGCTTCCTTATATTTTTCGCAATTCTTGATCTACACTCAAATGCTTTATGAGCATATTTATTGTAATTATAATAATATCCATCAAATTTAGGAATTCTCGGTGGTTTACCTCTTTTACTCTTGCATATATTGGTTGTATGACCAAATTTCCCACAATGATAACATGTAGGCTTCTTTGACTTCAGTGGGGTAGTAGTATCTTGATTGGCTTCTTGATTTGAGGACCCTCCATTCTTGGTAGTGTTTGTTTCAGTAAACCCAATTCTAGTTGTATCTCCCAGTTGTCTTTGACCCCTAAGTTGTTCATCCAGTATTCTTAGTGTTTCTTCATTCCTTTTCAATACTTCATTTTCATCCTTTTCATATTTCATTTCATTCTTCATAAGTTCATTTTATGATCTCAGTCCAACAATGTCTTCAACTTTCCTTGCAATCTCCTAATTAACATCGATTAACTGATATGTCATGTTAAAGTGATTTTGTTTCAACCTCTGTATCTCCACATCTTTTTCATTCAGTCTTGCACTCATCTTCATTTTCTCATATTCAATTACTCTCTTATCACCTTCATATTTTCTCCTTTGTTCAAGGACTTCACACATTCTTACTGATTGAGCTTCTTGTTCCCTTCACAATGCTTTTACTTGATCAGTTAATATTTTGTTCTTCTCAGTCAGTTCTGATATGGAAGCTTCAAATTCATCAGAAAAAACTCCCTCTGATTGTTCTTTGAGTTCCTCAACCTGATCTTGAGTATCTTTTAGTTGATGGGCTAGCTCCTTTCTCTTGTTAAGTGAATGCCTAAATTTCCTTCTAAGTTCATCAATCTGTTCATTTGCAAACTTTAGTTCTATGTTCATGTTGTCAATCACATTTTCATACCTATAGCTTTCCATCTCTTTACATATTTCCTCTCAAGTGGTTAAACTTATGAATAAGAGACTTAGCTCTGATACCAATTATTGGATTAACTATGGAAAGATAAGTACTAAGAGAGGAGGGGTGAATCAATACTTCAAAAAACATTTATCAACTTTTCTAACCATTTACCAAATTGAAAAATTTTCATACATCATGATAAAACATATAAATCAAAACTATAAAACACAACTCATAACACCATGATTTTGGTCTGACAAAAATCCTTGGTCAAATGAAAAAACTGTGGTGGGGTTGGTACCCACAATACTTCAGTACTGTAGTAAAAAGTTTGCTCGGTTAGAGCTACAAAATTAGCTATTTCTGATAGCTTACCTTGTTAAGAGTATTTACCCTTCTTAGAGTATAAAGACTTATTCAATCTACCTTTCTAAAGGATTTTACAACTCTAATCTAAGAGATGTGCCCTACTAAAGGATTTACAATTAAGACCTATTAGGGTCTACTTGGTTAAGGATTTTTTACAATTATGATTACACAATGACCAGTAAAATTTTTTTTTTGTAATGATGCATCAACATATTCTTATCAGACTCAATATGCTCAAAATCATATTACCTCATTCTTATATTTCACTCACACTCAACTTCTATGCTCAGAAGCCTCACCTCTGATTCACTTTCACAATTTTTGTTTTACTATATTGTTACTCAGTAGCTTCTCTACTCTTCATAACCTGCTCGCTATAATTGCTCTCCACTGGTCTCTCTCTAACATATTGATCTTTACATACTGATTATTTTATACTCGATCTAGAAGTGGTGGAAATGTTCTAGATTCTTCTCCTTAAATGGTGCTAGCATTGGTTACATATCCAATGCATATATTCCACTTAATTTCCATTGGTGGATCTTACTTTCTAATCATGTGTAATCATCTTGTTTAAATCTCCAATGCATTACCAAAAAATCTTATTGGAATCCATAAAAAAATTTATGCTCGGTGTCTAGATTCAATGTATCTATTAGATTTTGTTATGTCAGCGTGTGTTACTTGGTAACACATTTTATTCTACTCGGTAACTAACTTGCTTTTTGACTGGGTAACTATTTTGCACTGCTTGGTATCTATCGCTCATTTCCCTTTACTGAAATTGCCTCTACCTTTGTCAACTAACTTATTTGTTTTACCAACTTGACTAACCTTCTTTACCAACTTACTTTGACAATAAATTTGACTTTAACAAAACTAATGACAAAAAAATAACTCTATAGAAGTATCAACAGTATGGTTTATTCACTAGTTTTCTCCTACACACATTTGCAGTATGACCAGGCTTTCCATAGTTATAACAAGTGATGGTGTGCAATTGTGTTTCCTTTTTAACATCTTTTTATGTGTTTTATTATCCCTTTTGCCCTTAGTTATTGAGGAAGGTAAGTATATTTGATAAAGTTGTAAGGAAGAGAATAATTTCTGAAATAGTGCACCAAGTGCAGAAATTGACAATAATTTGGATTGATTTCTACTACAAGAACTAAATGAGGATGAGCGTGTGGCTACATGAGCTTTTGAACGGTTGGATTAACTAGATAAGGGCATCATAGTTCTATTTTGATTCCTATTAATGAGTTAGGCCATTTTGAGTCTATAGTCTAGAGCCATGAATTAGGAACAAACTTTGGTATTATATATTTTATAGTTTAAAACTCATGGCCAACGACCAAAAAAAACTTGTATAATTTTGGGATAATGGCCTGCGGCCATAATCATCTGATCCAAATTATGTTTTGGAGTTTTTGAAACTATATAAACTCATGCATGTTTGTAAGACATTAACATGGATATCAATATATTAAGACTCCATTATAATCATTTTGTGTGTTACTATAGCAATTGAAATTGGATTAATAAAAATAGTCACGTGATTAAGTTATCTGCTCGCCACAAGAACCAGAGGCAGGGCCCCCTCTTGGGAAACTTGGTGAGCTTGTTCATTTTCTATATAGTTCATTGGTGTGATTTCCTTTTTATGCTCTGTTCTCATATATGTAATTATGGGTGAACAGTTTTACTTATTTGATTCCACTGCTCGATTTTAATAGCGACTTCATTTTTAATGCATATAGAACAATGGATGGATATTAAGAATATAATTTATGTTATGTTTGTGAAAGGAAGGAAATAGTTTATAAACCCAATTAAATTCCAACCTCTAAGATTTCATTTGAGTCTGATCATTTCATTATATTGCCACCACTACATGCCATTCTTCTTTCACAGTACTCTAAACTTCTTGTCGCATCCTCTTATCTTCCACTTCTTATGTTATTGGAGACTTCCTATCACAACTAAATTTCTTGTCGCAAACAGAATCCATCCTAGCCTTTATTATTAAACACACATTTCAGAGCAGCAAAGTCTGGTTTGTAGTGTGATCTTTAATCTTTTTATTTGATTTACAATTAATTAACCCAAGTGTGACTATGTTATGAGGTTTAATTAAGACTTTAATATTTTATGATTTAAATAGTTGAATTGAAAGTAGATTTCATTTTGCAAGTGTGAACTCCTTATGAAGAAACTTGGATTCTTTGAAGTGTGAATTTCAATTCATTAGTTAAAGATCTTTTAATTTGATTCCTTGAGTGTGTGAATTAGATTGCATCCATAACCACTTGGCCTACTATCTTCATCCCTTGAGCATATAGCCACTATATCTCTCATCAGCTTACGAGTCTTGGATTGACACTCAAAGGGTATTTTAGTCCAATTTATATCTTGAAATAACTCATCAAAATAGACCTCAACTTTACCCAACATTTTTGGTGTTGTTGCTGGCAAGAGATATTAAAGGCATGAAATCATAATAAGTCAAGCTAGGAACAATGCATCTTTGGGAGTGTCTGGTCAAGAGTCGACCTTGCCTAGTCTGGTACCTTAGGTTTGTGCTACAGTAAATCATTTAGGTGCACAAATAGACCTAGAGATATTCAAGGAAGGTTTGTTAATAAATATTTAGTAGGTAGCTTGAAATCCCCAAAAAAAAAAAGAAAAAAGATCCATTGCTTGAAGAAACAAAACCTAAGATAAACCAGTCTAAAGTTGCTACAAGTGAAAATCCGTCTAGTTCATTCCCATTTGTAATTTCTCCTGAGCTGTCTGAATAGTTCAAAGAGTCCTTTGAAGCCAAGAGTAGCATACCTCCTGAGAAGCCTTTCCAAGCTTCTTATACTCCTTGGGCAGTCAAACTTCTTCAGGAAATCATGGGTGATAATAATGCGGGAAACTAGGGTGGGGGTAATTAGGGAAATGGAGGACAACCTAGGAAAGAAAGGGCTATGGTGCCACATAATCCCAAAATTTTTGAATTCTCTATCCACCATCTTGAGGATAATGCACCAATGAAAAATATACCCCAATCTTCCTTACCTATCTTTAGGGGATTAACTATTGAGGATCTTGATATGTTTCTCTTTGAATTTGATGTTCTCTTCCATAGTTATGACTTCCAAAATGATGCTCAAAAGCTCAAATTATTTCCAGCAACACTTAAAGATGCAACACTCTGGTGGTTTATGAGCCTTCAAGATATTCAAACTTGGGAACAAATGAAGGAAGCATTTTTGGTGAAATATCAAGAATATTGTAAAATAAAGGAAGTGTGGGGTGAGATCTTTCACATGGTACAAAAGGAAGATGAATCAGTAGAGGAATTTTTGGAACAATTTTCTTTTAGTTTCCAATGGTACTGATGTCCTAATTTGACCACTGACACTATTAAAATTTTGTTTCTTGGAGGGATCAAGGATGAAACTATGGATGCCTTAAATTTAATTGGAAAAGGTGATATTTAAAAATTAACTTTTGAAGATATTAGTGACATTTGCAGGAACTATTCTTGGTCTCAGCGATCAGTACGAGGAAATCCAGGTAAGTTTCCTTCTATGGAGAGTGCTACAGGTATAACTAAACATGAAATTGGTAACTTTCTTGAAGATCTTAAAATTGATTTATTAAATCATATGGGAAAGATGACATACTTTATACTCATAGGAAAAAAGAGGAGGTTGAGAAGACATTGGCTGTATTTTTCCCCACTTGTAGAAAAAAGCACAGTAGTGAGGAATGCCCTTATAATAGGACAAACATTTTCTCCCTTGAAGAAGCCAGTAAAAATTCTTGTTTGTGACCTTTTCACGTAGAAATGCGAGATCAAGAATACTTTGAGGAACCTATTTATTTTATGGCACCTAGACATCCTTTTTACCATCCCATGCATCCTGGTATGCAAAATGATTATCTTATGGGACAAAATCAATCAATAAACTTTTCAAACCACCAAGGGGGATATGGGGTTGGAAAAATTTTCCACAACCAACTTCATGGCAACCATCTCCTCAGTATTCACAATGGATACCACAACCTCCAAGTGCACATCAATTATGGCAACAAGCATGGAGGAAAAAACTGCCACAGTCATCATTCTATCCATCACAACAACCATATCCATTTCCACAATACCCTTCATCTCCTGTAATAAGTCCATATCAGAAACCACAACAATTACTACCATCAATTCTGCCACCTCCTAATCAACCTTCCAGTTCTTCTCAACCACCAAAAACAACATCTATGCCAGCACAACCAACACCCAATCCTAATAATAAGGTAAACCAACTCATATATAATAATAAGGTGGCAAGTTATCCCACTTATCCACTAAACTCCCTTTCAATTGATGGAGTTCAAATTCGGTCTAGCAAGGCCCTTCAAGGCCCAGCTATTACAGAAGTTGAGGATTCATCTGATGATACTATTGAGCTTGAAAATCATAAGCAAGAGCCTAAAGAACCTCCTTTTCCTAAAAGACTTAAGGAACAACCACAAAAGCCTTTGAAACCAATGTCTACATTTGACTTCATAGAATAATTAAGGAACATTAATATTCGAATTCCTTTGTTGTAGGCAATACAAGATGTACCAGTTTATGCCAAATCCATCAAGGAACTTTGTGGGAAGAAGCAAAAAAAGAAAGAAGATCCAAAAAATGTCCATGTTATTGGACAACTTGGTGACTTCATTCTAGGAAGGATTTCTATTCCCAAGTATGCAGATCTAGGGAGTCCAATGATTAAGGTACATATTGGTGATTTGATTATTCCTAACACACTTGTAGACCTTGGGCAGAAATAAATGTAATAACTAATGAGACCAAGGAGAAATTATATTTACAACGGCTTAGACCTACACCCACGGTCTTACAAATGGTTGACCATTCCTTGGTAAAACTAGAAGGTATGATTGAAGACGTTATTATTTCTATTGAATCTTGGGAGTATCCCACTGATTTTATGATATTGCAACCTAAAATTAAGGGGATACCCCCTCATTCTAAGAAGACCTTGGTTAGCTGTTGCTAATGCTTTTTATTAATTGCAGGTCTAGAAACATGGTGATTTCAAATGGGGAACATAAAAAAGATTTAATCTTGTACCCTCCAGCACAATCTTTGACAAACACAGAAGAACCCTTGTGGGTTGATAGTGATTTGGAAGATTCTTTGCCCATTTTGACCATAGAACAAAGTAGGGGCTTAGAAGGTACATTTGAGGACACTATCATTAACAAGTTGCAAATTCATTATGAGGTTGATGAAGTTTTTGAGTCAATGCTTTTTCTTACTAATGTCAACAAAACTTTCCCATTTGGGGACTTTCCACCAGTAGGTGACTCATCATCTATTCAAAATTTTATTACTCTGCATCAGCTGTTACCCCACACTTGTCAGTATAGTCCATTTTTTATGTCCACTTTCATCCTACAAATTCATGCTATAGAAGCTCCTACACAATCTCATCCCATTGAAATTCTCCTTGGGAAAACACTCAATCTTAATCCAAATCTAAGTGAATCCCAAACCAAGGAATTGGTTGAAATGCTATGCAAATACAAAGAATCCTTTTCTTGGGATTATCAAGACATGTGTGGTATACACCCTTTTACTTTCACTCATCATATCTATATAGACAAAGGGAGTAAACCAGTAAGAAAACCTCAAATAAGATAAAATCCAATCCTAAGGGAAATCATGAAAGAGGAACTTCAAAAACTCGTTGGATTTATTTATCCAATATCTGATAGCCAATGGGAATCTCCTCTGGTATTTGTACCTAAGAAGAATGGTAAATGGTAGATATGTGTTGATTATAGGGCTCTAAACAAAACCACAAAGAAGGATCATTTCCCATTGTCTTTTATTGGTCAGGTTTTGGACACATTAGCTGGTAAAAAGTTTTTCTCTTTTCTAGATGGCTTTAGTGGATATAACCAAATACAAATTGCCCCGGAAGACCAAGACAAAACTACTTTCACATGTCCTTGGGGTACATTCACCTATAATGTTTTACCATTTAGATTATGTAATGCCCCCACATTTTTCAAAGAGCACTTTTGAGCATTTTTCATGATCTGATTCATGATTGTGTATAAGTATATATGGACGAATTTATTGTATATGGTGACACTAAAATAAATATTGAGAAAATTATTAAATGATGTATTGACACTAACTTTTCTCTAAGTCATAAAAAATATCATTTCCTAATGACTGAAGGTATTGTTTGGGGTCACCATATATCCTCTTGAGGAATTGAAGTAGATCACAAAAAGATTCAAATCATTCAAGATCTTCCTGTACCTACTTGTCCCAAAGCAGTACATAGTTTCTTAGGGCATGCTAGTTATTATTGTTGATTCATTCAAAATTTTAGTAAGATTGCCTCACCACTCTTTGAGTTGTTAGGTACAGATGTAGAATTTTTGTGGACACCAAATTGCTAGCAAGCTTTTGAAGACATTAAAGGTAAGCTCATTTCTACTCCTGTGTTACGTGGGCAAAATTGGGAATTGCCTTTTCATATTCACACATATGCATTTGAAACTTCTATGGGAGTTGTCCTCAAACAAAAAGAAGATAACCTCTTCTATTCTATTTATTACATCAGTAAGAATTTTATTGGTTCTAAGGTAAATTATACAGTTATTGAAAAGGAATTCTTGGCTGTTGTGTATGCAATTAACAAATTTTTTCATTATATCACTGGTTATAATTTTTTTGTACATATTGATTATTCTTCTATTCAATTTTTTATGAATAAACTAGTGGTTACTAGTTGCATAATTAGATGGTTAATTCTTTTGTAGAATTCGATATCACCATACTTGACAAATTAGGATGCAAAAATGTTGTCACCAAATTTCCATTACGGTTACAAAATGCAAATGAACCTCACCCAATTGATGATGCTTTTCATGATGAAAATCTATTTGCAATCTCCATTAAAAGTCAATGGTTTGCTAATATTGCTAATTATCTTGTTACTTTCAAGTTTCCATCTCACTTTTCTCCTAGAGAAAGGAAAAATCTCATTGGGCTTAGTGGCCATTATACTTGGATTAATGGTTTACTTTTTCATATTGGATTTGATAATGTTATGTGTCCTTGTATTGCAGAAGAAGATGTTTTTGATATTCTTCGTGCTTGTCACTCCAAACCTTATGGAGGCCACTTTGCAACCCAACCTACCCCTAACAAAGTTTTAATTGTAGGATATTATTGGCCTACCTTGCATAAGGATTGTAAAAGGTTTGTTCAATATTGTGACAAATGTCAATGAATGGGTTGTCCTACTCATTTTGATGAAATGTCTCTACACCCTCAATTATCTATTGAACCATTTGAAAAATGGGGGTTATATTTTGTAGGACACAATAATCCTCCTTCTCACAATAAGGAATCTATTTTAGTATGCACAAATTATGTTACAAGATGGGTAGAAGTAGTATCTTTGAAACATGCAAGAGATACAAAAGTTGCTAACTTCTTGTATTCAAAATTTTTTACCAAGTATGGAGTACCACACGAGATTGTTATGGATCAAGGAGCACAATTCACTTCCAATATGATCAATGCCTTAGTTTAGGAGTATGAAGTCAAGCATTGCAAGTCCTCTCCATACTAACCACAAGCCAATGGACAAGTGGAAGTAACCAATCAAGAATTGGAAACTATCCTAACAAAGACAATAGCCTTTCATAAAAGAGATTGGTATGATCATCTTCCTGAAGCTATATGGGCCTACCGTACCACTTGGAAGACCACCAATGGGATCACTCCATATGAACTTGTTTATGGCAAGAATTTTTTTTTACCCATTGAATTAGAGATCAAGACTCTTTGTACTACCCTTTAACTTGGAACAAGTCTTAGTGAAGCTCAAAAGGCTTGATTGGCTCAACTTCATTATCTTGATGAAATACACTAGGAAACCCTTCACCATGTAGAGATGGTCCAATAACAGTGGAAGCATTGGCATGACCGTTTCATCTGGTCTCATACTTTTCAACCTGGTGATTGGGCATTACTCTACGACTCCCGCTTCTAGGACTTTGGAGGAAAGTTTCATACCTAATGGTTAGGGCCATATGAGATTCAAACCATCTATGACAATGGATTTTTTCACTTGTGTACTATGGATTCGGACTGTCAAGCTCTTCTTGGAAACGGACATCACCTAAAGTTGTACAAGTGTCCTCTTTCCAAAGAGACCTTCTTTCTTGATATAGCCAAGAAACTCACTGTTGTTCCTTTTGGCATGCTCTATGATTAAAAAAATCCATCTATTATAATAAAAAAAATGCAATAAAAGATCCAACAATGAAAACCATATTTTTGGCGTTGTTGGCCAGCTATGAGCTGAAAATTGGCTTGCCAGCGGCTCCTAGTTGCAATAAAATCCTGATTGTGAAAACTGGTTTACCAACACCATCAAGGGGCATTAGGATGAAAACTAAAATTTCATCTGTCTTATGTTGTTATTAAAAAAAAAACAAAAAAAAAGGCAAAAGAAAACCATAAAACTCTCTATATATATCTTTATGTCTATCACTACAACATTTGGGGTCGAATTTTGATGCCAATTATGACGGCACTACCATTTGTGTTTTTTTTTTTCAAGTGACCCCAATGATGTTTTAATAGTGATGATGACATTGTAATATTGACACCCACGTGATTATAAACAAAAAAAAGAAAAAGAAAGTGTCATTTGTAATTTTTGTGTTCGAAGAGCTGCAGCTGCAAAGAGGGCACTAGAATTTTGTGTGGCACAAAGAGGGTACTAGACTTTGGTGTGTGGGAAGAGGTCGAAATCATGTGAAGAGGGCACTAGTCTTTTTCATGTGGGAAAAGTCTGACATCATGCGCAAAGAGGGAACTGGACTTTTGCGTGCACAAACTGGGCATTCAAGTTTTGAGGTAGGCATTCAAGTTTTGGGGCCCGTGAGTTTTGATTAGTTTGGGTTGTTTAACAACATAAAATTGATCATAATTGGTTGGTTAATGATGGGAGAGAGTCTATAAAGGCCCTAAAAAGGCTTGGAAGATGGGGTATTGTACAAAGAATAGTTCTGCAATAAAGAAACTTTTAGATTTCCTATAGTTTTGATTCATTCTGCATACTTCCTTGCTCATAGTTTGAGATCTACTTGTTATTGCATTGGGAAAAGAACTAGGTATTATTTGATGAGTTATTTATGCACATTTGAATCCACTTAAGGTTTTAAATACTTCATTTTATTTCCATCTTGCTATCTGGTTTGAAATAATGTTATTAACTCTAGTCAAATTTTGAGGATCTAATGGAATTTTGATCCATTCCTCTTCATGTCTACACTATACCTTGGGGAATGGATCACCTTCAATGTAAAATATGATTTATTAACTTGGCCTAATGTAGGATTGAAGAGTTGAGGGGTGATCAATGTGGAAGTTGACAGTTTGGCCTTGAGAAAGGCTTAAATTGATGCCACACGTATGGCAATAGAGAAAGTGGCTGAAGGAGGGTACTTTTTTGTGTTATATTTTGTGAGGAAATGTCCCATACATGGTGTTATAACTTTTTTTGAGACCGAGAAGTGAGTTCTTGACTGATTTCTAAGAAGCCCTAGTTTTATACCCTATTTGGTGAGGGTTTTGTGGAAATCCTATTTTCTGAGTTGATAAGCCCAAAATAGTGGTTGAATCCTTGGCTTGGAGTCATTTTAGGATACTATAAAATGTTTGGGAGAAATAGTATGTTACAATCCTTGGCTTTTTGCATGGTTACAAACAACATATTTTTTGTTCCAAGTTATTCTGATTAATATAGCAGTATGTGACACTCTTCTTGACATCGAATTTTATATTATGTGGTTTTACTAATTAAAGTGAAAGCTATATAGGATCAATCAATGAAAATCTTGCACTACAGCTCTGTGCCTACGACTGAGCTATTTATTGCATTGACTCTATTGCTCGGTCATGATCTAATGCATTTAAGGCTATGAAGCACAAAAACATGCTAGCAAAATATAATAGTTATAACCAATTGCAACATTGATAAAATTCATCACAGATTAATCAAAAAGTGTTTCTTGCCCTCCACTAATAGCATAAATAAATAAAAATCTCTTTTACTGAAGTCAATTCTTTAGAATATGCAATTAAAAAGTAGAATTTTGAGGAATCAAGTGAAGGATTAACACCATGATGTAGAAGAAAAAACATTATTAGATGTGATAAGACAATTATAGAAACTAAAACAAAAAATGATAACAAAATCATGTGTCAAAAGCTGAATCTTAAGAGAAATTATGCTTTGGTGGTTTTGGAGACACCTACCTCACATTTTAAAAAGCAAAATATCAGCCAAAATATTCTTCCTAAGATTAGGTGTCCATAGGAGTTACACCTTGATCAGTATCATCTTGTGTAGCACCTTGTTCACCTTCAATTGGAGTTTCATCTTTCTTATCATCTTTCTTATACCATGTCGAATAAGTTCATCACATGAGCGGTTTGGGAATGTCTCAAATTTTCTTTCCAAGTAAGTTTTTCCTGCTTGGGAGCGAGCACCAATGGCATATACTTGATATTCAAAATAATTTCCAAAAGGGCAGTTCTGGTAAATATGAGGTCTCATTTCATCCAATCCAGCAACAAGTAGACCCACACCATAAGGCTGCTTCCAAGATTGTTGAGTGCATACCTGCCAAGAAATGTAACATAGTCAAATCTTGCTTTTGCTAAATTAAAAAATTTCAAATACAAATTGTAATTCAGTGCATTGGGAATACAAATGATGCCCCCATAAACAACACACATATCATATGGCCATATACAATAAATGGAGTTCTAAATGTTCTGAATAAAAACCTTCTTAAAGTTTCCAATCATTCCAAAAATTTAAAAAAAGAATTAGTTGCCAAATAATTCTCTAGACAAGGGAGCAATTCAAATAATATGGGTAGCTGAAAATGTTAAAAGTAATGAACATGCCTACTTGGCTAAGAGAGATCTGTAACATTCACATGTAGAAACTAGTTGATTACTCATCTTACATGTCATTAGATTTACTATTCTATTTCTTATACTAAACTCTACCCTTCCTCCACAAGTCATCCTAAAGACGATGAAAACCCTTATGAATCCCAATATAAAGATGGAAATATCATCATATGTATAGAATCCCATTAGAGTCTCCATATGAAATTATGGGACTAAATATGCATGCCACTTCTATGAGGCATTCATAGGATCTAGGATCGCAAGATCAATGGTGCAACAAATCATACATGTAGTGGTTGTGGATGAAAAAAAGAAAACATAAAATTTTCTATATCATTATAGATAAAACATTAAGAAAAAATTTACTATAATGAGCAAGTAACAAACAAAAGTAACAAGGAGCAATTCTTAGTACAATTATTAGCTAAAAGATGGAAGACGATCGTGTTTTCCACCACAAAATCACAATTTAGCAATAAGAAAACTATTGTTGGTTCCAATATGGTAAAAAAATTTGGACAGTATAATTAGTAATTACACTCTTTGTGAGATCAAAGAGATTATCAAACTAGCTACAAAATGAGTGTGGAGTAGCATGAGTAATAACAAAAAAATTCCTAGTATAGTGCACGTATCCCCATTTATCATAGATGCACAATCCTACAAAGCTTGCCACAAATGGAAGAAATCTCAAATTTCAATCAGCAAAGAGTGGCAGTGGATAGAAAAATTTGTAAACACGTACAAGCTATACAAAATTCTACTGGACTAGTGCTTAGATAGAGACACATATATCACTTGTTAAGGATAACAATTTTTCACCCTCAGAGCTAGAGGACCCTTCCCCAGTTTCAGAAGTGCCCAACTCACAGGTGGAGAATCCTAAGCTCCTAGAATCCAACCAGTATTACACCTAGAAGCTACACCCTCTCTTCCTGGCCCCTTTATCAAAAATATCCAACCAAAATAGATTTCCAAGACCCAGAAAAATTAGAAGTGAATCAAAAAAGAGCTCGGAGAAGAGTGGTACTTACATCCTCAAGAGTCACAAAATTGATACTATGGCATTTTGGTTGATATACTTGACTGTGACTTTAACTCCTTCAAATTAGTTCTCTTCGTTGTGAAATGGTACAGACTACGACTCAATAAAAATGATCCTAATAGAGCTGTTATTAAACATGACAATGGATTTCCAATGATTAATACAAGGTTGTTTGAGCCAGTTGGAGAAGAGCCCTATGTTCTTCCAAGCCAATGTGAGCAGGTATTTTACTCAGAGGTTCCACATAAATTGGGTTGGTCATTTGTTGTTAGACATGATCTAAGTGGAAGGCCGATAAAGTATAATGCGATGGAAGAAGAAGATACCAAGGAAGAGGAAGAAGTGGAAGAGGATGTAGATGATGATCACGATCGAGAGCTAGTCGAAGAAGAATATGAAGAAGAAGATGAAGCTGATGCTGCTACTTATGATGCTGATGATGAGGATGATGATGATGATGATGATGATGATGATGATGATGATGATGATGATGATGATGATGATGATGATGATGATGATGATGATGATGATGATGTTGATGATGATGATGATGATGATGATGATGATGATAGTGGTGGTGATGATGTCATCATCAATGATGATCTTGATGATGAGATGGAAGAAGAAGAAGAATATCAATGATATGAATGAAATGTATAATTATGCCAGATGTTTGACATGTTCTAATGATTGTTTTGGGTTGAAATATGTACTTTTTCCACTAATATGCTTAGGGTTTCATATTAATGGAATTTTTGGTTATATGCAATGCTGAGATATTCAAAATATTGTAGGATAAATAGATAATTTTAACAATGTATAATGTCCTTCACAAGATATAATGAAAACTATGGAGTGAACTATGTTTGTTTGATTATATAACTATTATCTTTTGTCAGGTATCCCACACAGTCTCATGGATTGTCAGGTATAAGTCAATACACCCCATAGAGATTAATGTCTTTTACCATTTGTAAAATATCTCTCTCATTGCCACATGTCTCTCTCATTTTATGAAGTGCAGGTACCAGTGAATAGGTATTTGTTGGATTTGTCTTCCTCAAGTGAGGAAAATGTAGGAATGGAAGAAGAAAGTGAGACATTTAGTATGTCTAAATCAAGGAGATCGACTTGAGGTCAAAAGATCAGAAAGAAATTCAATAAACACATGAAATTTTTCCTTGCTTAAGGGGGGTCGTGTTCTTATGATGATAAGAGAAAAGGTGACTCTGAGGTGCCCTTTAGGTATAAACATCTACAGAAACAATGGGTCCCTGATGAACTTCCTTCAATAAACACTACTTTTTGTGTTAGAGAGAGGATATATCACATAGCACCGTCTTCATTACATGGTTTGGGCCTATTTTCCATGGATGGCGTGAAGGTCTCTTACAACAAAGTTGTCAAATTTATGGAGTATGTCAGACCTTGTTATGATTACAGTAGTTGGATGTAGATTGTTAAATATAAAAAAAGTATGTGTAGGTATGCACTTGCGAAAAATTATATACAACAAAAAGTTAGTGAACAAAGTAAAAAAGTAGCTATATACATTGATGGAAGGCCAAAAGCATAAGGGATATTGCAGGTTTTATAAATAGGACATGACCTGCGTCAACTAAGAAGCAACCCAATTGCATATTTGAGGTGCGTAAGGGAAATCACATATTTGTTTGTGTGATCAAATCAATGCGTGGAGGCAAGGAGATGCTTATCGATTACAATTTGAATCTTATAGATTAAAAAAAACCCATTACTATCATGGACGAGATGGTATGCATTCTGATAATTGTCTATTATTCAATGTAACTTAGAATAAGAACACATGTGTTTTAACATGTCTGAATAATTCTTTTTTGAAATACAGGGCTATAGTATGGATCGACAACCACACGATACGCATGGAGATGATGGTTCTCATGGTACTTATTCTTCCCGAAAGGTAAAACTCATTGTTGTTGTACAAATGCACATACAAGAAAAATGTTAATGCATATTTTTTGTTATATTTTATTCTGATCTACTATTTTGGATTGCTTTTAAATAAAGTGCTAATAATATTGTTCTCACAAACGAGTGCTGATCAGAAAAAGGGAAAGGAACAAGTAGTCCATGAGGAGCCACATGATGAGCAGGATCCATTCAATGTTGATTTTTTATCAGACGTTGATCCTGTGCTTGCACCGCATAAGGTTATTTGTGCAATATCAAAAGTTTTAGCTCGAATGGTAGATATTCAACCTCACACTCCTCAAATAAAGATGAGAGAGGATGTGTTGATTCACCGTATTTGGAATTATACAATAAGTATTAATGTAGTTTTTAATTATAACAAAAGTTCAATAATGATTTTTATAGTATACTCTTTTATTTATGTCATTAACTAAAATATATATGTGTTCTCTTTATAGAGGATGCTAAAAACATTAAAGGGTGATGTTTCAGATGTAGATACTTCAGGTGGTTCAAGTACATCTCATATTCTATCCTCCATCTTGTCCATATTTTTTTATGCTCTAACAATCTCATTTTTTAGCACCTATTATTGATCCTATGTTGAGTACGCCGCCTACTATGAGGATCAGATCCACAGAGGTACTATCGCCTACAATGTCATCAACATGTAGCATGGCCACATATGTGATGGCAACACCTATTATTGGTAAGTAGATTCCTCTTTTTATCTCTCATTTATTATGTGTTTATTTCACTTGAACTATTCTTTCTTAGGGGGAATTTTGTAATATTGGATTCATTTTATGTAGGAGGTGCCGATGAGGAAATTTTTGGATGTACTTGTGTTAGATGTACGGGAACAATACAAAATTGTGATCAATTTCTCGTGAGCAATAAAGACATACTTCCCTTGAGAGTAGCCTAGCTTCCAAGTACTTTAAAGATTGATCCTTTCTTTTACTATACAATATAATACTCATAATGTAATGCACTAACCCCCTGTGTAGTCCCTTGCAATAACTAATTATAATAATCTCGTTATTATCTTGCAGGGAATAATTTATTTTATGAAAAAATTAATGATGAATTTTTGCGCATTTTCAAGCCAACCATACACACATGGTATCATATTTTGATTTCATTGCAAGATCATATTTCATTTCATCCCTTTCTTCAAGTATATTAAAAGGTAGCTTCAATTCATTTAAGAATCTAACAGATTTTTTTCTTTCTTAAAAGGTGGCAATTACAAGATAAAGGGTTAAAGGATAAACTCATTGACTCTATGACAACACTTTTTGGACCCAACATCTTTCAAAGACTTAAACTCCTTGACAAAGCGTGCCAATTTTTTAAGTATATTAGGGACAACTATAGGTCCCAAATAGAATGCAACCCTTATTACGAGTGGCCTCCCTATATTCCTATTAATGAGTGGGAGAATCTTAAAAAGGATGCACTTGAGAGAAGCACAAGACATAGTGGACAAATACTATCACCCAAGGAAAAAAGGTATGTGATAATCTTAATAATGAAATTATGTACTGTTTACTCTTTGTACTTAGGTGATCTAACATATTTCAAACATCACATAGGTTGCCTGACACATCAAAGGCAACATAAGAAAGAAAACAAAAGCATAGGAAACATAAGCTTGGCTTGGGTGGATATTCAAAACTTGTTGCACAAGTTGTAAGTATTAGTAAATGAAAAAATGTATGCAAATATTTATAAATTGCAATCAATTTAGTTTTGATGAAATTCACTACAATAAAAATTCATGATACCAAGCAAAAATGTAGGCCTTGGAGTTCAAAAAACTGATTACAGAAGAGGACAAGAAAATAGGCTACAAACAAGGCTATACAGTCGTGGCTAAATGATTCCGAGCAAGGAGTGCACAAGGTTCTTCTGTTGGATCTGTCAATCTGGTAAATAAGCCAATTGATTTTTATTTCAACTTGAATACTTTACCAATTACTGTATTTGATGTTAAGTTTGAACATAAAGTGAATATATTTGTTTTAAGTAAGGAAACAATGATTATATTTGTTTAAAAATTTAAAGTGAATATATTTATATGTATTAAACTGAATGATTAACATTTCTTAGTATTTGTCTTGTATTTATATGTATATATTGTTGATAAATGCACTAATTATTTACATTGGAATGCAGCCTGCCAATCCTGATACTGCACCATCCGAGAACAACAAAGGTGTTGATTCAAATGTGAATTGTAGTACTCAAGGTATACATTTTCTATTCGAATTTTGATTATTGAATATTTAATACAAGTAAACATGTTAAATTAGATTTTGCATAGTAATAAAAATTTAATTAAAATGTGTTGGGATTAATAAAACATCTTGTATTGCAGTTGTAGGGGATGTAGTGGTTGTTCCCGATGAGCGTGTTGAGGTTCAAGCCGCCAAGCAAGATGATGTGGTTGGACAAGGTAAAGAGTGTCACATTTATGTTTTTTAAAGCATTGAAATCCTTGTAACAATAATGATAATATGTTTTTAAATTAACCCCAATTATGATAATATGTTTTTAATTGAAGCCTTTTATTTGTTATTGCAGAGGACCTGCCTTTGCAAAGGACATGGAGATCCCGTGCATGACCAAGAAGAAATGATGATGTCAACATGGATATGCCTCTGCAACAATATAGGGAAATAGAAAAAAAAGTAAAAGTAAAAAAAGAAATGACTCTCATTTATGCAATTTATTTGATAATGACTGATGTTTATGTATCGATGTTTTAATCTTATGTGTTAATGAATGTTATGATGTGTTAATGAATGCTAATTAATGAGTCTTATGAATGCTAATGAATGTGTGTTAATGAATGCTAATTAATAAGATGAATTCTCAATTGTTGTAATGGAAATTTTTATAATATGTACCATATGTTTCCATACATGTTTAGAGAATATGGACATGGACAAGGGATGTTGATTGGTACTTGTGTGATTAGAGAATACTTTGCATGATTGCATTTCCCAAATCATTACTAGAAAAATTTTGAACATATCTAAATGGAATACTTTGTGCCTGACATACTTAAATGGAATACACCAAGAAGTACCAAATGATGAAAGCTCAATTGCTGTAATGGCAAAGCATTAGAACCATCCATTTCTAGAACTTGATTTTCTAGTCTTAATGATTTTTCTATAGTCCTAATGATTTTTGTTATTTCTTGCCATTAGAGCCACTTCATATGCACAGGTGATGAATATGCAGATTTGCCTAAGCAATACTAGGAGATGACCCAACAACACATGTACTATTGTGAAAATCATCACAAGTCCATTTTCTACTAGGTCATTCCCAATGGTTTTTGGTCAAATCTACATATTTTTAACCTGTTCATATACCAAATGATGAATGCTCAATTGTTGTAATGGAAAAGCATTAGAACCATCCATTTCTAGAACTTGATTTTCTAGTCTTAATGATTTTTCTATAGTCCTAATGATTTTTCTATAGTCTTAATGATTTTTCTTTCATCCTAATGTTTGTTTCTCTTGATAAGTTAGGCCTTGAATTTGAATTTTTGTTCACTATTTTATTTCAGCTTGATATTTCATTCATTTTTCATATACACAGAGACTACACATGTTGATAAAAAAATGATCTATTTGATTGTTCACTGTTCATGATTGTAAATGGTCAATATTTATGATGGTACTCCTTGGTGTATTCCATTTTAAAATAATCATGTTTCTATGACTATGATAAATGTCCCTTTGTGTTGAGAAAATTAGAGTTGACAAAATGGTTGTTCAGTGTTTGTATCTACACATTGCAAACAAATCATCCTTCTTCCACCAACATTCTAGAAAATTAGTTTTGCAAACTTGGCCATGTTTGTTTTCT